>LOEQ01000143.1:498980-515643 GCA_001685075.1 Bramus lutescens | reverse complement strand
GGGCTGGGGTGTGGCTCAGTGGTAGAGCCTCTGCCTAGAATCCCCCAGTGAGGGACTGGGGGCATTGCTTAGTGGGAGAGCACTTGAAGACCTAAAGAGTGAAGCTTATGCCCTCCCTTCAGCTATCTGTGATGGTTTCTTTCTCAAACCAAAGGATGTGTCTAACAATCATGCAGGAGTCCAAGCCTGAAGCTTGAAGACAAGATACAGAAAAAGGATTTGTCCCAGTGAGTACGGATCAACCATTAAACCTCTAAGACTCTTCCCTTTCAAAAGTATTTTTTTTTAGATGAAGTATCTGCCCCATCTCAGCTTCCTCTTCCTGGACTGGTATAAAAACTATCACTACAATAGAGAACAAAGACAACAGAGGAACCCTCAAGTCCAAGAAGGGTCTTCTGTCCCCTCCCTGAGGACAGTAGTCGTTAACCCGCTCCACAGCTAAGTTTGCCTATCATCTGGCCTTTGTCTTGAGGTTGTTAATAAACTGCAAGCCTGTTACAGGCACAGTGGTGAAGAAATTAGCCATTCACCCATGTTTGGCCAAAGTAAATATTTTCCTTTGCTTATTTCTATGTCTTGATTTGTTTCTGAATGCTGGGAAACTGAGTCAGTCGGTATAATATGTAACAATATGAGCCTTACTTCCCAGACTTCCTTAGACTATTATAGTTTGTCTGACCTGATCCTGTCCTCTAGGGATCTACGCAAGTCATGTCGAGAGAGAGACTAGGCGAGGAGCAAAGTAAGAACGGGGTGTATTGGAGTGTGGAGGAGGCCCTGCCACTCAGCTTGGCTGGACAACTGCTTTGCAGAGTGACTTGGCCCAAGAGTATCTGCTTCCTTAACATCTGGCCCCTCTTGAGTATCCCACAGTCACAGAATGAATTGGAGTTTAGAGGTGATTTTTTTCTTCTTTCTCATGTGTAAGCATGTGTGGTGTGTGTGCATGTCTCTAAACCAAGGTTAATGTTGGGGATCTTCCTCCATCAATCTTCTACTTTATTCTTTGAGTCAGGGTCTCCTGGGCAAATCCAGAGCCCACCATTGCAGTTAATCTGCTCCTATCTGTCTTCTGATATCAGGGTCACAGGAGGGCTGCCTCGTCTACCTGGCTTTTACATGGATCCAGTGGATCCAAATGAACTCTGATTCTGGTTTCCTTGCTTGTGTGGCAAGAGGTTTAATGGCTGAGCTATCTCCATAGCTTAGAGTCTCTCTCTGTCTCTGTTTATTTCTCCTTCTTCATCCTTTTTAAAGAATATTTTTTTAAAAGTTGAGAATTTTATAGTGCAGTAATGTGTTTTTAATCAAAGCATCCTAATATTCTTTCCTTCAAATTTTCCCTTTGCCCCCACTTTTCCTCCAAACTTCATGTTCTCTTTATTTTTATTTTATGTGTCTGAGTGTTTCGCCTGCATCACATCCATGTACCACGTGCACACAGTGACCACTGAGGCCAAAAGAGCATCTGATTCCTTAGAACTGTGAACTAACATGTGGATGCTGGGGACCAAACCTGGGTCCTCTGCAAGAGCGGCAAGTGTTCTTATTCCCTGAGCCATCCCTCCCTCCAACCACTGTGCTCTCTTAAGAACAAAACAAAACCCACGGAGGCCACTCAGAGCTGCTTTTGCAGGGTGTAGGACCATCTGCTGGAATGTGTGTGGGTAGATTTTCAGGAGCTACATCTGTGAAAGAAAGCCGCCTCTTTCCCTTAGCAGCCGTCAGTTGATGGTGGGACTTCATGGGTCCCTCCTCACTCCACGCTGGGATTTTGGCTGGACTGCTCTTATGTATGTCTTCGTGCATTCAATCAGCTGCTGTATAGGCAACTACCCTGTTATGTCCAGCAAATACTGTTTTCTTCTGGTGTTCACTGCTCCTGACTCTAACAATCTTTCAATCTTTCTGTTCCTTCTTTCATAATGATCTCGGAGTCCTGGTGGAAGGGGTGTGCTCTAGATTTTTAAGTTGTTATTTATTCATCAGTGCTGGGGATACAACTCAGTTTCTTTTGCATGTAACTGGGCAGGTGAGCAGAGAGGGGTTTGATGACATCATAGGATGCTTGCATGGGTGTTCTTGTTCCTTCCAGCTCAGAAAGTTATCTTAAAAATAGAAGGTGCGGCTGGGGTGCAAGTCAGAAGTGGAGTGCTTGCCTAGCATGCTGGAGCTCTAGGTTCCTTGCTTCTACTGACCGAGACGGGAGGGTGGTTCAGATCTCCATATCTACTGCTTAAAGTGTTCTTGTCCCACAGGGACTCTTCAGTCCAATAATGTTTTTGTAGCTCTTTGCCTTAGTATCTGGATGTGGGTTCATGCTGCTGTACTTAAGCCAGGAGAAGTTCACAGCCCCCTATAACTAAAAAGCCAGATACACATATAATGGGCTCCCAGGTGGCTGGTGTTCACAGCCAGTGGGCTCCACACTGTGAAGAATCTGATGAGATCATAGTATGTTTGTGTGGGTGGTGATGTGGTGATTTTTTTTGAGCGCAATACATCCCACACTACCCCCTCTAAGATATGTTTGTTCCCAGTCACCAGCTTAGCCAAGGACATTATTCTGTGGCTTGTGAAGTGTATGGTGGCTTTGGTCTCCATTTCCCCTGACTGTGGGCTGTGGTTAAAGCATTCATCAGTGATCAATAAAGAGGTGTGTGCGTGTGTTTGCTAGTTGGTTCTCAAAGACACACTTTGTCTTTAAACTTTACCTGGTTTTAGCGGACTCTCCCCTGGGAAAGGGGAAATAAAGAGCCCTTGCAATAGATGGCCTTTGAAGAGGTCCACCATATCCTTGCTCACTGTAGCTGAGAGTGGGTCCTGTTGTCACTGCATGGTGGCTTCAGCCTGGAGTCTACACTTGCTCTATGAAAGGTGCTCCATTGCCTTCTCTGCCTTTGGGATGTATCCATGTCCAGAAATGGTTTAGGATAGAGACAACTTATTGAAACCTTTCTTTCAATATAGCAGGACTCCTGCTCCACAAAAATGCATTAAAGATATACTTTTGGCTTATTGTTCTAGAGGCTGCAAACCTCGAAAGTAGGTGCTAAAGAGGGCTTCATGTTGCTTCCATGCAATGATGAAGAGAAAGCTTGGATTCCTAAAGGTAATGCATCAATCTGTTCACAAGAGTTCTATGCCCAAAGCTCAAATACTTCCCAACACAACAGCCTAGGACCAAGCCATGACAGGAGTTCTGATGGAGACCAACCCTGTTTCTAACTGTAATGACAGGTAAGATGGTTATCGGAGCAATAGAGGACTCTTTTTCCTGGAGGCACAAGGCCGCCTTTTAAGATGCAAGAAGTTGAACTGGGTATCCGTAGACAAAACTGAGAGCCATGGGTCAGGTTGGAGAAGTGGACAGAGTGGAAAGTCAAAGACCAGCTCTCTTCTTGGAACTAAGCAGAAACGTGGGACACTTTGTTCATTTCGGGTATTGATGGGCAGATCTGGGTCCTTCGTCTGTCCATACAGGCTATAGCCTACTGGTGCTCAGTACTGAAACTGTCAGGCAGAATCAAAACAACCCCCCAGGTAGCACAAATAGAGTGATCCCTTTCACATACCTTCCGAATTCTCCCTTCCCAACCATCTCTGGTCACTCTTGAAGCATCCTTGGCTGTAATATTGTAGAGATAGGGCTCTGCTTCATGTAATGGAAGCATAATTAGGAAAAGACCAGTGAGAAAGAAAATTGGACCAGGGAGCCTGGCCTTTCCAGCCTTTGTGTTCTCTACTGAGCTTCCTGTTAAAGCAGGATTTATGGGAACTGTGAAAGGGAGGACTCACCTAAGGACGGATGAGTCCTGGTCATCATCTGCTCTCAGGCCTTTCCTCAGACAAAGAAGATTTCTCGGGCATCTAAGACACTGTGGTTATTCCTCTCACTTCCGGTATGTAAATCGCAGGAAGTCTTGTGGCCTCTCCTTCTTCCGATGATGCTTGCTGTCAAAGGTGTCACAGGTTATCACGGACTACTTTAATACCCTCAGAGAGCACACAGCTTCTTTTGTTTTTTTATAAACAGGCTAAGGAATGAACAACAGACAGTGGTGGGCTGAACGTTCTCTCGTGTCATGTGGAACACATTAGGTTATTTAGAATGCAGTGTGTGTGTGTGTCTGTCTGTGTGTGCGTGTCTGTGTGTGTGCAAAGCAGACCTATTTTGTGTTCAAAGAGAACTCCAAGACGTTTGTTTTTTGAGGGATTTCAGCAATTCATGTCTTTTATTAAAGCTATATAGCTAATCAACTGTGTGTATCTGTTACCAAATGTTTCCAGAACTTTCTGACTAAAAGCTTCTTCGAGTAGCCAACTTAATTTGCTTCTATAATACAGAACCACAGGAGCCGCTGTGATGTCAAGTTTCAGAATTATTTGCAAATTTCAGCCCATGCCTGAATTTTGCCTTCTTAAATCTGTGCAGTTAGGCAACAATATGAAAAACCCCACTTAATCATGATGAGATTAAAGGATTTTTAAAAGGCAGTTTGCGGTCACATTTACATTCCCCGATAATTTCTTAATTTTCTCTTAAATCACCTTTCATCTTCATAAAATGAACTGTAAAAAAAATCCTTCTGAATTCCATAATGTGCCAAGAAAAATGGGGGAGAAATTAAGGAGGCCCCTACCTTTTAATCATGTCGTTCATAAAGTACTTTAACTGCCCGCCAGGAAGAAGATGGAGGCTCTGGTGTCTGAGGTATTCTGTGCCATAAAGTCCCATAATAGAAACAGATGGTAGAACTGCCTTGGAAGTGAAAAAAAAAAAAGGAGTGTACACGCCGCTCACCCTAACATATGAAGAGATTCAGGGCTGACACATGAAGGAATGCGCTTGGCATGGGGCCAGAGGAACACTCTCAGCCGCCAGTGCTCAAGCTGGGGACTGGGAGACCCACAATTTCAGGATCTGGAATGCCAAGCCTCCGGGATTTAGAACTCACTGGGAGCTTTCTGTGAGGCTCCTGTCCTGCAGTGGACAGTGCTTTCTGGGTGTCTGGGGTAATTGTGGGGTTCCTGGTGAGAGTCCTTCCTAGCTTTTGTAAACAATTCCTCCTAACAATGGCGGAGGAGTGCCAGCTCAGCTGGAGGTGCCTTAGGATTGGCTTTTCACCTAGACCTGCAACCAGTGCAGCTGAACAAAGGGAACAGTCTTCACACCGAGGCATCCCTGTGAAATGGCACTGGACAGGAGCGACAATACACCAGACACGAGCTCAGGCTGTCACCCTGGTTGGTTGGATGACTTGGTGCTTTACAACGAATTCCAATCAAACCTGGTGTGATTTCCACAGGGAACCCCAAAGGCATCAATGCGCATGTCATCTTTTGTTTGAACTTTCGTGCAAGGATTTATTTTATTCTTCAGTTCTAGTCCAGTCTTCTGAATGATTAGATATCACCAAATCAATGTAAGCTCTAACTAAGTAATTGCTTCAAACTTGTCAAGTCTGACCAAGTCCGTAGACCCAAATTTAAGGAAGGGCACAGAAAGCACCAGATTGAGAGGATGAGCAAGAATTCATTAGGCAGAGAACTGGAGTGTAGTTTGGTAAGGAAGTTTCCAGGAAACATGAATCATTGACATGCAAAAGGATTAATGATATTTCAAGAACTTCACAGAAAGAGAAATCAACACAGGCAAAGGACCTGTGCTCATGTGTGTTGAAAGTATGAGGAATGTGTGGTATTTCAGAACATGGATAAGGACTTACAATTTGGAAAAGGAAGCTATGGGGAATCAGATAACAGATGAGGGGAGAAGGAAGAGGCGCACCATCCACGCCCATAGAGACCACATCTGATGGCCCTCATATGGATTCTAGGAATAGTTCACTACTGATGTGGCCATTGCCTGGTCAAGAACAGATTCTATTACAAACAGACCTAGGAATATAATGACAGATGTGTGGAAATTTGTCATATGTAGAGAAATGTTCCTGTTTGGGAAACTCACTTTGACATACTTACGTGAAGGCCCAGGCTCCATCCACCTTCCTGCTCCCTTATCCAACGCCATCATCTTATTACCTCTTGTGTCTTCTGGTGGGAAGGGATAGGACGTAGAGAAGGCCCACTCAGTCTACAAAGTTGTGTCCTGGGGGACACCTGTTCCAGATGTGCAAATAATAGCTTGGAGTGGGGCACACTGCAGTGTGGCACATAGATATGAGAGATTTACACATTTCCTGGTGACACAGGCCTGCTGACCACTTTCTCTTTTCTTCAGCTCTTCAGAAAACTGTGGTCCTTGCAGCTCTGCTAAGTCCAGAGGTCCCAGCTAAATTTATATCAGAAGTGACAAGACTATTCATCTCTCATAAGACTCGCAACCTGCTGCCATGTGGGAAGAGGGCTCAACTGAGGAACTGCCTCCTTCAGATTGTGCTGTGGGCAGGTCTGTTTGGGCATTTTCTTGATTAGCAACTGATGTGGGAGGAAGCAGCCCACTGTGGGTGGTGTCACACCTTAGGCAGGTGGGTGGAGGGTGGACTAGACCTATATATATTTAAAAAATCAGTTTGAGCAAGCCAAAGAAAGGAAGCCAGCAAGCAGAGTTCCTCTGTCGTCTTTTCTTCCAGGCTTATGCTGAGTACACAGGGATGAGACTTTCTAGTGTCATTAGATTCAGTTCTGTCTAGTTTTGCAGGAAATAGACCGGTTGAGTGCCAATGCCGTGTACACATGCCAGTAAAAATTACAGACAAGAGGCATGAAGGAGAACAGGCGGGTCTCCCAGAACAGAGATTCCTCCTGCTCTGTGCCAGCTAAGAGGTTGACTATGTGTGGACATGAGTCTCTGCTGGCCCCAGAATGCTGACTCCAAATGCCCGCAGCTGCTCCAGAAAGGGCAGGGCAGTTGGCATACCTACTTCTGCAAGCTTTTTCCAACTGACTGTTTCCTGTCCCTGGACACCCATTCCCCTGAACCTCAAGTCTTTGCTTAAGCAAAGGTTATAGTTGGCTGCCGGTTGGGCTCTTAGCTTCTACCAGACTGTGGCAATCTCAATGTGGTTTTCTCTGGAGGTTCTTCCAGTCTGTCCCACTTCCTGCCCTTGGGACATAATCTGGCTTCACCAGCACACTGGGAAAGTTGGGAGGTAGACTGGATAGATGATCAAATGAAAACCCTCTCTGCGTTACACAGGGAAAGACCAACTGGTCAACTCTCCTCCTGGATGTAGCTGTTCTTTATTGTGCCCTTACCTCCTGGACCCTTCTAAGCTCTGGTAAGCAGGCTATGTACTGGACTCATTAATATTGACATCCTCATGCAGGGCAAAGGGCTAGACATCCAGAGCTTCACCCGTGGGCAGTGAAACAGTGGCTAATTCTGCACCCTAAAAGAGGCTGTTGCCTCTGGTGGAGGAGTCTTGTTGGTGGGCTCAGAAGGTGCATTCTCTGTGGACCATAGTCTATCCCAGCTATTCCTGTGCATGCCAGACCAGGGTAGCTAGGAGTTAATCTCTATTACGTTAATGTCCTCCTTACCCTCCTCCACAGACCCAGATCCCCAAAGCTCCATTCAGGCTCCATGAGCCCCCTGTTTCTTTTGTTCCATCTGCAGGGTCAGGGTTGGAGGCTGAGGGCCCAAGGGAGTGGAGAGCATGGGGCTCTAGGACTCCCATCTGATGTTCCCTCACTGATTTCTATGTGCATACGCCGATGCACACCCTGCTTCCCACCCCAGCCCCACGGGTCTCTGCTCTGTGTCTAGGGAAAGGAAAAGCCCCGGACTGGTTGAATCCCAGGGAGAACGTTGCCAGCGTTGATTTGCGGTTTGACAGTCAGAAATAATCCAAGCAATGCTTTGCATGTGATTTATACAAGTGTCTTAATTGGCATCTTGATTATATGATTGCATGAAGGGCTGTTTTCAAGGTGTGCCTCTAAATAGAAAAAAGAAGAAACATCCAGCTGGGAATGTGTGCGGAGCCTCCGAATCTCTGCTTTACCCCTGGATTTTCTTTAAATTAATCTTATTATTATTGCACCAACCCAATGCTATGTTTTCCCCTTTTCTGCCCCTCTGCAGAACCTTCAGTGGCAAACATTTTCCCCAAATTACATAAATCTTTCCTGCAGACATGGTGCTTGGTCTGCAGTTTCTCTCTGGGATCCATTGCTTTTTTTTTTCCCCTCTGCTACACAAACTCAGAGACGTGGTCTCTCCCAGCCTGATTACAGCTAATTATTTTAGAAATCCATTTTAAAAGCAAGTTATCTTAGCTTTATGGCTAACCCGACAGAGGAGATCTAAGGAAAAACCTGAAAACCATAAAGTGTTCCAGAATATTCTATTTTGTGCAGTCCAGAATGTGACACATGGGGTCTTTAATAATTCACTGCTTGTTACCATTAAACAACTGTTAACATGCTCAAATAATTAGTTATGCTTGCTTGACATGTTTGCATCTTTAATAATTGATGCATTTATCTTAATTACTAAGAGTATTATGGTCGTAATACGCATTTTTTTCTATCTTAAAATTTTAACAAAAACTGACTTTTTGCCAAAAATGATTATGCTCTAAGTTTTAATTACTCATTGTAATTAAATTGCAAGCTGCAGGATTTTACTAAAATATCTTTCACAAAAAAAAGAAAAGAAAAAATATTTAATGGGAGAGAGGTGGTTTGCTGTTTATGCAGCCAAGTTAGTAAATGTTTCATGAGTTTGATATTACCCTCTCAGACTGGATATAAAATAACACTGCTTTCAAGATATGAGTCACTTTGAAAGTCTTCTATGACTATGGATATCTCTATGATTTCTACCCAAAATGCCAGACCCTTTCCCATTATCCATCAGGTCTGTGAGATCGGGAGGCCCCTTTCACCAGGTAGGTGGCTCTGTTGCAGGATTTGGCTAGAAAATAACGGCAGGGCCATGGCGCACTCCCTCTACCTCCTGGGCCAGCCTTGTGTGGAGAAATGGTGAAACATGAGGTTGAGGGGCCTGCTGACTTGCTCTCTTCTGCAGGAAGAGGCCAACACAAAGCCTGTCACCCAAACTGCATCAATGCCTGAAGTGAGTGGAAGGTTACCAAGACCGTGAGCTCTGAGGACACCACGGAAGACCACAGGCAGCAAGCATGTCCTTCGCCAGTGAGGAAACCAAGACACACGCAAAGAACTCAGATGTCTGGTGCCCTATGCAGCCCACCTGAGGGTCCTCTGTCACTTGCAGGTGTGTCTTTTGAGATCTACAAAGCCACCTATTTAGGCAACATGTTGACACCACAACTGCCCAATGCCGGGGAAGGCAGGGTTACAGGCTAGACCTTGACACTCTTGGGGATTCCCTGGGCCCCTTGCTGGGGTACACATGCATTCACACGGGCTCTGCTGCTCTGCTTTCCCTACCCTGGAGGACATCTCTGCTGGGAGCACCAAGAAGCGCAATCCACTGGAAGGAGCCTGGGTAGCATGCCCTCGCTGGTCAGCCAGGGATGCATTTCCTTACAAGTTTCCAAGATGCAGATCAAGCCATCGCTGGGCTTTTGGGAAATGGTTAGCTGAGAGAGGGAATCTGAGTGCCAGCACAGGGGAGGTCAGCCAGCTGGGGACCTGGGTCTCCTCCACAAGCTTCTGAGGAAAATCCTTTGTTTTTCCTCTCTCAGAGACTCAAGAGAGAGGCAGGGCTGTAACCTCTCATTCAGTAGCACATGGGTCAGCTAAGAACCATTCAGTTGAAAGCACACAAAATGGCTGCAGATGCTCCTCAGTCTCATTCAGAAGCTGTATGGAGAGAAAGAAAGTGGAAGATACTGGTTTCTGTACCATCTTGGAGAACCCAGCAGACTCTCATCCACCTTTCCTTGCCGAACCAGGCCCTGGAAGGTGAGATAAAATGGCCAGACTCGGCTAAAGACCATCACAGGTCTAGGTAGACTTGGTGGCGTGTCATGTGTTTGTCCTGTCTGTCTCTTNGGAGATGAACAGGCATCGACCCTGACCCCAGAAAGTTCCAGAGTGTCGGAGAGTGCCACATGTTCAGAGAAGAAGAGAGCTAAGTGGGAAGCAAGCAAGGGCAATTGTTTAAGAGAAGAGCTGACAAATGCCTGGCTCAGCACAATGCCTCAGGAATCTGCTCAGCATCCTCTCCACACACAGAGACAGTTAAGGTGTTGTTTAGGAGATGAAGCGCATAAAAAACACATTCTTCCCCTTAAACAGCTTAGTTAAGGACACCAGATATGCATTCATGGGACTGCCTGTGTCTTTCCTTCACTCCAGGCAGAAATGCAGATGTCCCGTGGCTAGTTTAAAGGAATATTTATGAAGAGTCATTTCAAAGCTTCTTGCTGGGCCTTTGCATAGCTTAAGAGAGTGGCCATTAAGATGTGTCTGTCAGATGAGAAAGCTTTTCACTCTAAGTAACAGAAAACCAGATTAACTGTGTCTTAAACATCAAGGGTGTTTATTGTTAAGATGTCTTCAGCCTTGTCCTCAGCTCAGCCCTGGAACCACCAAGCTTTCAGGGTTTTTCTCGGTTTTTCATCCTCTCACCTCAGTTACACTCATCTATATACATTTTTGCCTCATGGTGGCAAAATGGCCGTCGGAGCTCCAGGCCTTAAATCTGTCTTCAAAGCAAGAAGGGAAAAGGCACCCTGCTGTCCTGCTGACATACTTTTCCTCTCTTCTTTTTTTTTTTGGCGGGGGTTGTTTGTTTGTTTAAATCAGGAAGGAAAGTATCCCTTATGAAACATTTACCGTCAAGTTTCCCTCCTTAATACTGTGTGGTTTAGAACTAGACCTCCAGATACTTCTAAGTGTGTGTGTGGGGGAACCAGAAATCACTCTTGAGAGACAGAAAGGGGCTGGGCCTTGGGAAAGGCTCCTGGTTGGCCAGTCAACAGTGGCTCCCATAGGAGATACAGTGGCTTTCATGGCTGTGGCCAAGTGCCTGACACAAGCAGCTGGCAGGGTAATAGTGCTGGCTAGATTAATTTTGATTAGCATTTCCAGTTGCCCTGATACCACAGTGGAGGAGAACACCATTCTCAGTGGCTGTAGGAAAGCCATGGAAACAGAGCAAAGTAGAGACTGAGGGGCAAGAGATTCTCTTCAAAGATAATCTACCTCAACGTGGTTAGAGTCTGCCTTCCATAGCGACCACCATCAACCTGTCCTTCATTGATGACCCAGTCACTTCTCAAAGCACTGCTACCCTGCCCCCCTGCCAACATTGCTTGGGGACCAAGCCTTTAGTATGGTCATGAACATCAACACAAGCAAGGCACATGGCCTTTTTTGATAACTGGCAGAAAGGCTTGGGGGGAAGCAGGGTGATGTCAGGAAGATGGATCAATGGAATGTCACTGAATTCGGGGACAGATGAGTCATTAATTAACCGTAAGAGCTTCTATCCAAATTATGGAGCACTTGGGCAAATATTTCTTTTTCTTCCTTGTATGTCGGGCAGCACTGTCTTGAGAATGGATTTTTGTGTTGGTTCGTTGTCTGGTGTGTGTGTGTGTGTCTATGTGTGTGTATGTGTGTGTACATGCGTGCATGTGTGTATATGTGTGTAAATACATGCATGTGCTTGTGTGTGTATAAGATTTAATCCACCAGACAACCAGAACAATAAACTCAAATATGAGAGAGGACAGACATCCCCCTCTTTCTACCCTGATTTGGGCCCAAGCCATGAACAAGCAGTAGAAAGATGAGTAGGAGGGATGGGCAAGCTTTGCCTGAGGAGTCACAGCAGTGGGGACCAGCGAACCTGCAAGGCTCATGTGCCCTACACAGGAGACAGAGTATTAGGCGGCCGGCAACATAAAGAGGTTAAACGGAGGGAGATGGACAAGTGTGAGCCAACAAAGCTCTTTGCTGGTATTCGGTCCATAGAAGAACAACTCAACATGGCCCATGCAACCTCTTCACTTAACACGAAGGTCCATCTGGCTTCTCAGACTGCCAGCCCACCGCTCCCAGACACAGAGACTGCCCTCTTCCATTCCGCCCTCACCCTAGGTCCTTAAGCACCACCATGCCTCCTTCTCCTACTCCCACCCCTTCCTGCGTTCATAAATCTCTTCTGCTCTTCAGTCTCGTGGCAAGACAGAGCTAGCTCTTCCCACTGAACCTCAGCTCTCTGGACTCCTGCTGCTGTCGCTTACTGAGCCTTGTCTCAGGAGCCTGGAGCCAGGCTTCCTTTCCCTAGGGCTTGCTCCTGTGTGGCTGTATTGGGAGGTCTGTTTCTTTCATATGTCTGTAAAAGTCTGAACTATGAACCAACCATGTAGAACACAGGATTCTGTCACAGGCCAAAAGGGAGCAATGAGAGGAATAAGAATACAGATGCTGGCACAGAATGCTGAGAGTTGATGCTTGGCCCTGCTATCCCTAGACTGTATGGACTGGGACAAGGTTTTGAACCTTTCCAAATGTACAATTTCTTATTCATAAACTGGGATAACAATAGTCCTTATGTTTCTGTAAGGATTAAATATGCATTAGAGACACACACTGTGTTATTTCATACAAAGGATTTAAGCATCCTCAGATTTAGGTCTGCACCAGGTTCTTCCCAGTCTCCCACAGGTACTAAGTGATGGCTGTAAAGGAACAGCACTTAGGACAGGTATGAAAAGGCCTCCTTGTTAGAGAATTATCATCCTTAGAGCATCTCTACCAGCACGGAGTGAGCACTTCCGCCACAGCTTCTCCATCTTTCTAGAGATCTACTCCAAGTATCTCGAAGCCAGGAACTCAGGGACCCCCTCCAGGCATCCACCATCCCATAGTTTGCCCAGAGATGAGGTTAGGAGTGGCTGGGAAGGTCCCATGGGTTGCTGGCAGTGTCGCTGTTATCCATTTCAGTCCTGCTTCTGATGGGGGCATCTCACAAGCTGGGCAAGGCTTGCTCCTGAGGAAGGAAGAGAAGGAAGCAATCCCTGTTCATGCCCCTTTCTCTTTGTCACAGACCTGCGTGCCTAGGGGAAGAGGAGGTGACATATTGGATTCTGGAGCATCTCCTCCAACTGCCTGTGTAAAGTTCTTAGATGATGCATGTTGGGAAATATTCATGGGCAACTTGGGATTTGGAGTCACCTGGGAGACACACTTTTGCCTGTGTCATTTGAAGTATTTCAGGTGAGATTTAACTGATATTAGGAAGCTCTACCTTGAATGCTGGCAGTGACATTCCATGGGCTGGGATCCTGGGCTGAAAACAAAGGAGAAAATGAACTGGGCCCAGCATTCCTCTCTCTGTGTGTCCTAACTCTGCATACAGTATGACCAGCTGCTTCAGGCTCCAGTCCCCACGCCTTCCCCACCATGAGACTACACCTTCAAACTGTGTGGTTCAAAATAAACCAATCCTCCCTTCCTTACATTATTTTGTCAGGTATTCTGTCATAACAACTAAAAACATAATCCAAGAAGGTTCTCCAGAAGTCTGTCTAGGGTCAAAGCTTCCTGTGCATGGATGGCTTAAGGAATTGCTTCCTGATGTGCCCAGGGTGAGGTGGGGGTGGGAAATCAGTGAGCAAAGGGTCCCAGAAGAGGATTAGGTTAAGCAGGGTGAGATTCCAGGAGTCTAACACAGATAGTTGAGATTGTATCCTATAGCATACTCCTGGTATGCAACTGCAGCCCCAAATCTTTCAAACCAGGTCAAAGGCACTGGGTGGTTTCACATCTGTTGGTCCAGGATTAAGTAGGATATTGTACACCTGCACTCTAGTTCCCCAGGCCTGTGAAGGAGATGGGAGCATTGCTGGGCATGTTGTACCCCAAAGGGACAGAGTAGGAATGCATCAGCCTTTGGAGAACAGTGCTCCCCAGAAGAGGTATTGGGTAGCAACCAGGAAATGATTGAACAGTCACAAAGGCGTCACAAAGGGTTGACTAGTGATTTGGTGATTTTGTAGGCAGGAAGGTGAAACTGGGGAGAAGAGGACTCAGGGTAAGAGAGAGGGTCTGGAACCAGAGGGGCAATCACCAGACCCCTTCCCTGTAGCCCTGAGCTCTGTGTAGGACAGAAGAGGCAGCCAGGAAAGGAAAGCAGAACACTGTGCATAGACCGCGTCCTGCACCCCTGCGGAACACTTTTGCATATCTGACCATTTGGGAAAGGAAGGGAAGTACTGTGTTATGAGTCCAGGACAAAATCAAAAACAGTAGCACATTTACGTGCCGTAATTTTTCTGTTCACGGAGATTTATTTCTTTTTATTATATTCGACAGCAGTCAACAAGCAACAAATAGATGGTGGAGAGAAGCTCTCAGCACAAAACAGTTTGAATTCTCTGTATGTGGGGCTGAGAGATTTTTGTTTTTAACTACATACACCATTTGATTGATCTCCAAAAAATAACACGTGCTGCCCTTCTGGCACAGATGAAGAAGCGTAGCCAATCCGTGGCTGGGGATGGTGGCCTCACAGGAGGGTGTGAGTCCCTTAAGGATTGTAATGCATGTGGGGGCAGTTAGTGGAGGTTCTAGGACTTGAGCTGGTAAGGCCTATGTGCACAGCAGGATGAGATGTGTGAGTTCTCATGTGTGTGGCACATAGGTGGGTATCATAGGCAATACGGAGTTACATGGTGCTGTCATCTTTCCCAGAAGGTCTATGAGAAGGTGTAGGTGATCCAAACACTCTGAATCTGAAAAGTTTACAACACTGTTGAACTAGGAAGAGGGCTAGTATTGAGGGAGTGGGTACTGGAGGCATAATTCATCTGAGGTTAACCAAGAAGACTCATAGAGGCCACATCTATATTCAAATTCTTAAATCCTCCACGTTCCATTGCTCTGGCAGCTCACACTGGGATTCTTGTACCAACTTTCAACCTTAAGTAATCATCTGAGCCCGTTTCCAAGGCTTTCTCATGGTTTGGGTGCCTTTCGCTGTCCTTTGGATGCGTGTGAATGACTCTGCTCAACACATACTCTCTTCTCACAACAAATGCACGAGTTGGGACAGGAGCTCCCTTACTTGTCTTCTGAGAACTCACAGAGGAACAGGCTATGATTTTTCATGTCTTCACTGAAGGCTCGGCACAGCACCAGGAACATAGGTGCAGACTGGCCAGAAGAGATGGCTGTCCATGGTCAACATTCCCAGTCTCAGCCCTGCAGGATGCCCCAAGAGATGTGCAGTCTACCATCCTTATCAGCATCCTCCCAGATGCCAGCTTCGCCCATCTTCTTCCTGAGTTGTGATCCCCTAACTACCATTTGTCCTAAACGCTCGTCTCTTTGAAGGAATTCTTCCATCTATGAAGACTAGCCTTCAAGAGCAATAAAGCCATTCGAGATCCTCTCCTGAACCCATTCTGCATCCTGATTTTTTTTTCCCAAAAGTGAGTTCTGCGGTTCCCAAGACCATGACTGGAATAAGCTTGTTAAATTTCATGTGCTACAGGTGTGTGGACCTGGAAGCAGTCAGCTTTCTACAAAGGCATTTTCAAATTTCCTCCTCTTTGTGGGAGAGAAACTTCTGGAGACACTGTAAGTAGCTATTCCAGTGTTTGTTTTCCACACTTAGAACCTACCATCTGCATCTCATCCCTTGAAGCATATAGCAAATGCATGGATGCCATCAGAAATTCAGTTTTATAACGACATTAGCAGACACAGCATGCTTAGCACTGGGCTTGGTCCTTGGAGTTACAGAGACCAGCAGGACACAGTTTCATTCAACCAAGAACCCAGAGAATTAAGTCATGAACATGTCCTCACAGAGTCCTGTAACAAGAAGCCATGACAAACAACAAATGTTGGGATTGAAGACCCCAGGACAGAAAAAAAAATGGGAGGAAGAGATAAACCCCAGGTAGGGAGGAAGTTATTACTCATTGAATCCTATTTTGGAGAAGAAAGAGAGGCCTACTCACACCTGAAAAGTTAGAGTCTAAAAGTTTCCTTTGATCTACAAAGAAAGGGAAGGGCGCTGAATACTGATTCTCTCTCTTTTTTTTTTTCATTTTAACAAAAACGGTGGCTATGGTCAGATTCTGGGATTATGACTCCTTTGCTCTCTGTCTCTGCCACTGGAAGTCAAACGTGCAGGGCTATATCTCTGGAGGGATCCAAGAGCATTTTCTTTCTGAGTATTACCTCCCCTTCTGGTAACAGCAGAAAAGCTAGGAGCCACCGGAGTCTCCATGTAGCCCCACTACTTGAGGCATACTGGCCTCCTTTGAGAACTCCTAAGCTATGGATTGTATCTGCCTAACATGGACTCAGAAGTGTCCAGATCTGGTCCAGCACACGCAGAGAGCATCGAGCAATCTGGCAGTTTCTTTACCAGTACCTTCTTCTTTTTCTGTGGACTTTCCCTGTGCACCATGACATTATGGGTCCAGGCCAGTAGGAAGGCAAGGGCCTAGGCATCATATCTTTCTTTGGGAATGTCACAGCTTTATATGTTTGGCTGTAGGAAATGAGTGGCCCCAAGAGTGAATGAGTCATAGGGAGCCTGTAGGTGACTTATAAGAGAAACAAAGGCAAGGGTTGGATCCATGCATTCCATTTTCACAGAGACCTTAACCCCAGGCTCTCTCCTTCCCCCATTATAACACACAACTTAGGATGCAGAAGCCTGGGCTGATAGGGAGAAAGAGAGAGGGAGGGAGGGAGAGAGAGAGAGGGAAGGAGAGAGAGAGAGGTAGGGAGGGGG
>LOEQ01000143.1:470308-490329 GCA_001685075.1 Bramus lutescens | reverse complement strand
TACATCAGGTTGGCCTATGGGCAGATCTGGGGGGAGGAGGTGGGTTCTCGTGATTGCCATGAAAAATGTAGGAAGAGCCACCCTGAACAGCACCTTTTGGTATCAGCACAGAAAAGAAAGGACACGAAAGAAGGAAAACAATCCTCCTTTTCTCCCCTGACTGTCCCTCTGGCTGCTGAGTTAACATCCACAGCTGCTGATGCTGACTCCTTCAGTGACATCAGAACCAGTGTTCTTGGAAGTCCAACCCCTATGGAGGACCCGCTGCTCTACAGGGACCCTTCAGGCCTTTGATGCCAGCCCCACTGGGCCTGCTGAGGTACCCAGCCTCATGGGCCAAGCAATTCCCCATTTCTCAGCCTTTCGGGTGTGATGGAGGGCTCCATTCCTCTGGGGAAAACAGACTAAAACAGTCCCCAAAAGTCACAGGGAAGTTACCTTTGTGACTTTTAGCCTCTGATGAGATTATGCAACATTCTCAAATAAGGCTGCAGCCAGCAAATTGTGAAATCAATGACAATGGGAAGACAGTGGTCAGCCGGCTCTGGAAGCACAGGCTTACTGTGGAGACAGGAGGTCTTCCAAAAGCCTTCTTCAGGAAAGGGAAGCACTAGCTAGCCACAAGCCGACTATTGTTCCCTCTCACCTGTCCTTGGAACAATTATTTCTGAACTTTGGTCCAGAAGAATGAGGCTCCTCTGTCTGTCAAAGATCCAGTTGACCCATGCTGGAGGGGAGCAGGCTGGAAAAGAAAGGATCACTCCAACACAGGTTGGTCTTAACCAGTCTACCTCAGCAAAGGTGACAGCACTGTAACCCCCTAAATCCTTGGTGTCTGTGTAGTGACATGAAAGACATTAATCACAGACAGCTGTTAATTGTGATTCTTGAGAAAGGTGGCATAAACAGATTCCTGCCAATTGAAAGTTTTAATTAGATTTATTAATTCCAGAATGCAGTTGAAACTGTGGTGAATATTGATTATAATGGCCTGTATTTTAAATATAATTAATTCATGATCTACATAATTGCTCATTACCTGTACCTTAATTATGGGGCATAAAACCTTGTTTATCACTAACACAGTACTAATGGGGAGACAGGCTTTCTCCGATAACTTAGGATTCTTGATATTTTGTTGTTGTTGCTGAAGAGAGCAACAAGACATTTCATTTTCTTTCGTGGCAGAGAGGGAGAGAAAATAGGAACCTGTATCTCCAATGACAACCACTATTCAGGGACAACCTGATAAACACAGGGCTTTTATGATTCTTTCATGACTGCATTCTCTGACAAGATAAAGTAAATACTCTTTTGTGGGACTGTACAACTGCACAAGGCTAAAGCTACTGTCCAAGGAAGCCGGAAAAAAAAACCGTAAGGATAAATACTCTGTCTGAGGCTGCTCGTGGGCAACGAGGGTATCCTAGCAGCGTGACAATTTTCATATAATAACATGAAAAATTTCATGGTTTTTCTTCATCTTATTGCTAGTACCGGCACAATACATCTTTCTTAGGGAAAAAAATTAGACAAATCTATGGAACTTTGTATTTTTCTCATATCCCATAAATCCTAAAGATAGTTTATGTGCTTATTACTCTTGGCATTTTTTTAAGTCCAAGCAAAATCTGAACTCTGTGTGTGTGTGTGTATGTGTGTGTGTGTAAGAGAAAGAGAGAGAGAGAGAGAGAGAGAGAGAGAGAGAGAGAGTGAGAGACAGACAGACAGACAGACAGAAAATATGAGTTATCTGAGATTTTAGTGACTTTGGATTCTGCAGTGATTTTTGCAACCATTTCCCATAGACTGTAATGAAAGATGGTGGGGGGAGGTCCGTGGACATCTGTTTTGGTCTGTGCACAGCCTAGCATGTCCAGTGGGGGTTGTGCACCTGTTTCATGGAGCCTGTGAATGTCAACTGTAATGACTAACTTCATCTGGTCATAGCTGCAAAGCAAGATTATGAAAGAGCTGGCAAGGCAGCCACCAGGGCTGCTGCCTGGGTTCTGGGAGGATGGTTCTGGAATAGTCCATTGACATTGGCATTTTCACCAAGTGGGGACCTTCACAAATCTTTCAGCATTCATTTGTGTGAATAGAGTGTGTATGCTGTGAGTGTATGTGTGGGTGTGTATGCACCTGTCTGTGTGTATATGTGTGTGTGCATGTGTGTGTATGTATGCTTGTGCATGTGTGTTTGTGTGTCTGCATGTAGAGGCCAGACATGTATATGCCCACAGACACACAGGCGTGCACTTGCCTCTGTGTGTGTCTCTGTGCAGAGGCCAGACATGCACATGCACCCAGACACACAAGCAAGTACATGCCTATGTGTATGTATGTGTGCAGATGTGCCTGTTTGTGAGTGTACATGCATGTGTGCATGCATGTGTGTATGTGCATGTGTCTGTGTGTGGAGGCCAGAACTTGGGTTTGGATGTCTTCTTCCATCTCTCTCTACCTTATTTTGGGAGACAAGGACTCTCACTGAGCCTGGAATTCACCATGTAGGCCGGATGGATGGCATGCACTCTCCCCAACCTGATTGACTCACGTCTATCCATTTAGAGCTGGGCTAACAGGCCCATGCTGCCTTGCCTGGCATTTACATTGTGCTGGGGATCGAAGTTCAAGTTTAATCTCTAAGCCATCTTTCCAACCCCACTATCCACTTAATGCTTTAAAATGTATGTTTTAATGTTTTGTGTTACAGTCTCATTATGTACCCCAGGCTGGCCTTAAACTTAGCATCCTACTGTCTCAGCCTCCCAAGATCTGGGGCTGAGTAGATAAACCTTAGGTTACTTCCACTTTCTGTATTAGAGATGCAACCTAGAGCATAGCATACCAGGTAAGCATTCTACCACTGAGCTACAGGCCCTAGCAATGCATTCATACTCAGACTTTCTGAGACACGGACGTATCCATGGTGTAGTTATGTTTCATCCTAAAACTAGCTGGTCCCAGTCAGCCTCTGATGTTCTTGATCCATCCGGCAACATAAGTCATATAATGCATAGTGTTATACTATCTACCGAGAACAAATGACTTGTTTTACCTAAATAGTCAAGTCTATATGAAGTCTTAGGATGTTGTGGAGATTGAGATAAAAAAGGAAGGAAGCAGACAATGACAGAGCATTTAACAGGAAGTCATGTTCTCACCTGTGGATGCTTCCTCTGTCAGCAGGAAACACATTTCCAAGTCTGTGACAAAACTACCTCCCACAAAAGCTAATGGGAAGAGGAAATTGCTGCTAAATAGGCATGCTATTGCATGCAAAGGCAGTGTCCTCCTTATACTGATCCTGGAGATGAAGGTGTCTTGAGCCCCTTTGATGGTGACTCTCCAAGACTTAGAATCTTCGGCTGTGTAGAGGGCCTTTTCAGGAAGGTTTCTGAATATGGGTGGGCCCACCCTATGGGCTGGGGATCTGAACTGAATGAAAAGGAAGCATGAAGAAGCCAGCTGAGTCCCAGCATTCATCTCTCTCTGCTCCCTGACTGCAGATACAATGTGACCGGCCACTCTGAGTTCTCCCTGCATGAGTTCCCCTGTACCCTCAAACTCTGAAGCTAAGCCAATACTTCCTTCCTTGAGTTCTTCTAGCAAGAAGCACAGTCCCATCCCATCTAGACACAATGCTTACAAACCTGGGTGATGTCAGCGCAGACATTGACTTTTTCACTATTATGGAGGAACGACATTAATGTTGTGATGTCAGGTGCTAGCAAGATTGGTTCCCTTGGAAGCCTGTGTTCTGGTCTTGCATCTAGATGCCTTCTGTATTTGTCCTCATCCTTTGTGACTGCCTGTACCCTAATTGTCTTTTCCTATAAAGACACTGGTCATTGTGTGTTGGACCCAACCATGGCCCTACTTTAACCTCCTTTCCTCTTTATGAACCTTACTCAGTCACACATGAAGATAGCTGGGGCTAAGACCTCAGCATACACATTAGGCAGAGGGCCTTACATCTGCCCTGCACAAATAGTAAAGTGAAAAGTTGTTCAGAGGTGAGAATACTACTTTGTGCATATAAACTATTAGATGGTTTTTGGGTTATAAACTATTAAGGACATTGTAAAAAAGTAGCCATTCCTGAGGATGCTAGCAAGATGGTGTCAGTCTGGTAATCCGGTTAGTGAAGACACTTATTGTGGAGCCAGAGGACCCAAGTTCAATCCCAGGACCCCACATGGTAAAAGAAGTTGTTCTCTGACCTCCCACAGAGGTACTGTGGCTTCACCCACACACATTCACACACACATATGCACACATGACAAATAAAACAAATGCAATTGAAGTAAAATAATAACCACATTTCCCCCCAAAGCCTACACTAAGGGCACATCTCCAGCAGTGGGTCTCATCTGAGGGGCAGAGTGGCGCCTGGAAACATTGGATGTTATCTGGAGGATGGCTACTTTTTGTCCAGCTTCAGGGACTGCTTGCTACTGGAATTTGATAGAAAGTGGTCAGAAACCTGGCTGCTCTGCTCCCCACGCTCATGAGCCTCCCTAGTCCAACAAAAACCATTGTAGTAACCAAGTAAAAGGCCCTGTCTAGAAGGTATTATTGGCCCTTTTTTTCTATTGAATCTGTATACTTAGAGGAAGAAGGATGAGGGAGGAGAGAGGAAAATCAGAGAAGTTGCTAGTCAGGGATTTCTTGAGGATCCATGGTGCCCACTTGTCTCTCAGTGTCTTTGTGTCCTGACAGTCATCCAGCAATGGCCAGTCTACCTGGTGATTTACGACCATGTCTCTGCAGTTGGGATAACTTCTACTCCCCTACCCTGTAAAATCTAGAAAGTTTTATCATAATGCTCACAAAGCTAATCATAAAATGGATGAGTTCAGGCAAGGGGCCATGAGGATCGTCGAAGGCCTCAGACAGCCTGGAACTAGGTCTGCTCTCAGCCCACGATACCAGCATTAACATTCCCTCATATTTTCTCCTCCTCTTCCATCTCATCCCAGGCAAGCTCCCTTGTGACCCAGGAAGAGATCAGAGAGCTTTTTTGCATTCCTAATATTGGGGGATGGGAGCAGGTTCTAACAGCAAATGGAGCCGGTGAGGAAATGGCAGGCCAGGAACAGGTGGGCACACAATCAGAGGCCTGGAGAAGAGGGAGAAGTCTTGCTTGTCCAGGATCTCCAGAAACTTTAGTTGAGGCCAAGTGCTTTTTCCTAGTGGCCCCACCCAGCGCGGTGACCCTTCTTCATTGAGGCATCTCTGAAGGGATTAGCTGATCTGGAATCTCCCTTCAGGGCCTGATGTGCTAGTCCCACCTTGAGAAGCCTTTTGTTCTCCATCCTCCCTGTAGTATTACTGAAGCTACCAAGTTGCCAAATGTACCTCAGGTGAGGTTCTGGGGCAGCTCAGGGACTGAGGGACTGAGCTGCGGGGGGTAGGGCTGCCCGCCATCTCTGAGCAAGTGAAAGGTGGGAGTTGGTGTAGGCAGACACCCTCTCCAACGCCTTCACAGTAGTTCCAAAGACACTCTGGGCTTTGAGGGCCTTCTGGTCTGTGACAGGTGCAAAGAAGGTAGGCAGCTGTATTTCCAGGAAATGGGCAAAACCAGGTAGAGGCTGGTCTCAGTTGAGCTTTATGTATGCTCTGAGTTGGGACATGTAACTCCACTGGTGACTATAGGTTCCTGAATGAGGGTCATCTCCCTAGAGATGAGTCACCAATTTACACCCCACATTCCACTAACAAAGTCGCTTCTCTTCCCAGCATCAGGAATAAGCAAATACCATAAGAAAAAGAAGGTTTTTCTTCCATGATGAAAGAGGACAGGTCAAAGATTCAAGCACCTGGCATAGGCAGCAGGTATGAGCTGGAGGCTCTGAAGGCCATTCTCTGCCTCCTGCAGAGGGGCACCCATGCCTGCTGGGGGAACTTTGGTAGAGATGGAAAGGAAAATGCAATTGTCCCAGGACCACTGGAATGTCTTCCCTCATTATTTCTGAATTAAACGGATTCATTTGATCAAATGGTTTATATGGAAACCATTCTGAGGGGCGAGAGCGAAGGCAGTAACTACAGGGCAAAGGAAGTGTGTGTTCCCTATATACACAGCCCGCTCTGAGCACTTTCTGTTCACGTCAACCACTGATTCTCACTGTTCTACACAGACGAGATCTAGCTGTTGTCTTCTCCAGCTGTTGTTTGGGCACAGCAACAAAGGGCCTTTGCTACTACGAGGTGGAGCTGGGTTGTAGCTGTGAGCAGTGACGTCCCTTTGTGAAGAGCAGGGTTAAGGAGGGCAGTGTACCTACCTGGTACGGTAGAACACACTTGTAATCCCAGCATTGAGGACACTGAGGCAGGAGGATCAAGAGTTTGAGGCTAACCTGAGCTCCACAGCAAAACACTGTTTCAAAAACCAGTCAATCAGCCAATTGATCAATCAGTGGAGGGCGACACTAGAGCATCCTAGGTATACTTTACAGTCACCAATAAGTATGATTCGGGTTACCATTATACATCGGCACTGGTAGTGGCTGTCCCATTCTATAAACCAGAAAGCAGGCCTAGAGAGGTGTCAAAGTCATATGGGTGAGAATCCAGATCCTGAATTCCCTGAGGAAATCTGTGTTAGCCACAAAGAACACTAACATCCTTCCCTCTCTAGGAGATTGTTGAATGAATAACAGTCCAGGCTTTGCTTGCTGTTTAAGCACTGCCCAGAAACACAGTATCTCCCACTCATATTTCAGAATTCTATGGTATGGAGAGGATCTGGGAAACACCACAGAGTGGAGAGACTGAGGCACAGAGCGGGGATCACATGCCTAAGGCTGCAAGACAGGCTGCGGGCTGAACTAAGATGAGGTCTTGCCATTTCAACTGCGAGTATCAACTCACAGAGCAAACTGTTTCAGAGGCTGGGGGAAAAGGGAGGGGATTGTATGATTATCAGTGAAATCGATCAACAAAGTCACTGTTTAATTAAAAAATATATCAAAACCTTTCTTGATAATGATCAACCTGCTACACTGGAGCAATTAAAGCCGTGATTTTATTTACTGAGTTACTGCCAACTCCGATGATTTTTTTCCCAATACCCCTGTGATAACTCAATTGGAAATATGTGGTAAGACTAGTCATACAAAGCTCTTCCTTAAGATAACTCGTGTCACAGCCAACCAGGGAGTTTATGTGATGGGCCCATTGCACCAGCAAAGTCCCCTCTGTGCCATTCAGCCTCCAATGGCTCTAGTGGGGCCTGTCAGGAGTCTAAGCTGGGCCCATATTTGAACGGGTGAAGTGCCCCCCCCAAAACGTTCAGCAGCTCTGAGGCCACTGCATATTCAAGGTAATTAGGGATGGATGCTTTTTAAGGCTTAATATTAAGTTTTGAATTCAAATTAAACTTTCATTGGAAGTTTTTTTTTTATTTCCAACTAAGGTACTTTGCTATGGACATGGATGGTTGTGCCCTTCAAAATTAGATTAAGACTTGAACTTTCACTGTGGTAGAATTAGGAGATAGAGCCTTTCAGGGGTGACTAGGTTGGGAGGATGGCCCTCAGGGCATGGGATTAGTGCTTTTATACTAGGCTCCAGAGAGCATCTTTGCCCTTTCTACCTTGTGATGACACACAGAGAAGTCACTGTCTACGAACCAAGAACCAGCCCTCACCAGACACAGAACCCGCTGCTGCCGTGATCTTAGGCTTTCCGGTCTTGAAAACTGTGAGAGATAAATTTCTGTTGTTTAGAAACCACCCAGTCTGTGGCATTTTGTTATAGCAGCCCAGATGGACTAAGATGCCAACATATCTCCCACTCCCACGTGCCACTTTGTGGATGATACTGAGGGGGAGTGAGAGCCTAGAATCCTCCAAGCAGACAAGCTCTTACGCTTCGGAGTCATGGTGGAGTGCTTATGTTCTGGGCTGAGAACTCCCAAAGCCACGTGAGTGTTGACTTTGAAAAGCGAAAGGATGAGCCTGTGTTCATTGAAAACTTTGATGGATGTGCACCTCTCTAATTCCATGCCCAATATGTTCATATCCCAAGAAAGAACCCCACGGTTAATTAAAATAGGGAGATGCCACATATGTCACTCGCCTTTGTGGATTACCATGCTAAAAGCTGTGAGATGTCAGAATCAATAAATTAGTTTAATTCTTGGTTTCTCATCTTCCTAATTTGCTTGACCGCAAGATGCTATCCTTATGTCCTACCTATAGACACAACTCGGAGAACCCATGTGATGAAGTCCTACTGAGGCAGAACCAGGTGGAAACTGATTATTAATCAAGAGAATCACAGGCAACAGGACGAACCATCTGCCAGGGGTCGGGAGACCCGGATTTTGGTCTAGACTCTTCCGTTAATTAGCTGTGTGACTTTGGGAGGAGATCACATTCCTCTGGGCCTTGGTTTACTTGCCTGTAAAATGAGGGGCTCTAATTAGGTCACTCCTAAGGCCTCTTCTGGCTCTAACATATGATGTTCTCCGATTTGAGAGATTTATCTGCTGATGGGCTGTCTCTCTGTCCATTAGCTGTCGTAGCTCAGGCTGCCAGTTGCAGGGTCTGTGAAACACCTGGAATATCTCTCAGAGCAGTCAGAGTGGACCACAGTGCCCCCAAAGCCATCTGGATAGGACTGCCACCTGTGAGTTCCTGCTCACCACAGGATAATGGCTATACCCCACCCCCTTCCACATCCCCCTCTCCCAGAGACCCTTCGTCCATGCTGCCCTGTGATATGAGTCTTGGAGTTTTTTTGGTTTGTTTTGGTTTGAGATAGATTTTTCATTATGTATCCCAGAATGGCCTCAAACTCATCATCTGCCTTCCTCATGTCTCAAGTCTCCTGACACGATGAGGGTATTATCTGACTGACATTGTGACATTTAAGAATGCCAGGCTTGATGAGAAAAAAAGCTGCCATGCCAAGCATGGCAATATGACTCCATTCAGCAGTGTGTTGTTAGGGTCCTGTTCAAGAAGATCTCTGTGGGACTCTCTCACTGGCTGGGTAGTCTCAAGGACCCCACAAGAATGGATGACTGAAAAATAAATGCCTAAAAGGCTGTAGGAATGAGATACTGTGTAGAAACGAGGACAGTCTGAGTAGCATGTACACATGATGTGTTCGGGGTGCGGTGAGTCTACATCCATGTAAGAGGGCAGGAAGCGAGGAGTCACATGACATCCCAGGCCACAGAAGAAACTCTTGAGTGCTCATGTGTCAGGATGTCTCCGTGCTCAAACAGGCAACAGAGAGACATTTCTTCGGGAACATGGTGAGGCGGATGAGAGCATGGACAACACCTATGAACTTCACATGTAGCCATGTATGCTGCGCTTGAGGTGAGCTCTAGCCTCGGGGTTCTAGTATGTAGGACAGCTCAGATAAGGCCATCCTCAAAGGCACAGTAGGACAAGGCATTCGGAACCAGAGATAAGTTCCTCCCCCAGATTCCCAGAGTTGTAAAAGGAGGAGGAGGGCCTCACAAACTCCCCTCATATAGCTCAGTCAGCTCAGTCTCCTCCTACTCATTCTAGTGATCAGCACAAGCCTCGGGTCTAAGGAGAGATGGTGCCTGGTTATCCACGCTGTTCATATTAGTGTTGGTGGTCGCAGGGTCTCCTACAAAGCGGGGTGAAGTATAGAAGGAGGAATGAGAGGCATAGATAAGAACCGGAACAGAACCTCTGCCCTGGGACAGAGCACAGAAAGTAGCTGCTCATTTTCTTTCTTTTGTTCTCATAAAGGAGGTGACTAAGAGGAAGCAACTATTATGGTAAAATTATTTAAGTATTGATTAACATCTTCCCTTAGCAGGAATGTTATCACACAAACTCGAGAATTGGAAGGCCCACACCACTCTAAAGGGAGTGAATTATGCTTCCGGTAGACCTAAGAGCCTAGATAGCCTCATGTATCTACCTGAGCCGAGGCTCTCCCACAAGGGCAGTCTGTACTTCACTAAACTGAACAAGAATTCTCCAGATTTGGAAAGACCAGCATACCCTCATTTTGCTCTTCTTTTCTTTGCTATATGCTGGCTTTAACAAATGTCACCTAGGATACTAAAAGCCCTTGTTCTTGCTGGCTTTTTTTTTTTCAAACTTGACCAAAGCCAGAGTGATCTGGGAAGAGGAACATCAACTGAGAATCTGCCTCCATCTGAATGATTGGTAGGGAAATCTGTGGGACATTTTCTTGGTTAAAGATCAGGGTAGGTGGTGGGATCCCTGCCTGGCAGATGGCCCTGGACTGTATAAGCAAACAGCTTAGCAAGCCACGGGGAGTAAGCCGGTAGGCAACACCCTTCCATGGCCTCTGCATCAGCTCCTGCCTCCAGGTTCCTGCTTTGAGTTCCTGCCCTGACTTCCCTTCACGACAGACTATGAACTGTCAGATGGAACAAATCCCTCCCTCTCCAAGTTGATTCTGGTCATGGTGTTTATGATACCAAGGAGAGCCCTTGTGGATGTCTGCTGGTGATAGTTCTTGTGGATGTCTGCTGGTGATAACTTGTTTGAGATATTGAGTGTCAGAGACCAATCCCAAAACCCCAAAACACTGTCTGAATGTCTGAAGGTCTCTCTCTCTCTCTCTCTCTCTCTNGTGTCTCTCAATAATAACAACTGCAACTCAATCTAAAGAAAAATACAAAGGACCCATTGACTGCTATGATCAGGGACCCTGAATCAAGTTTCCTGAGGTTGTTGCCATCTTCTCTTTCTCTCCATTTTGCCTCTTGTGGCCTCGACCCCATTCAACAGTTACCAACACTGAAGAGTGCTGGAGAATACTGAGGCAATATGTCCTATTCTCCAAACCAAAGAAGGAGAGAGGGGAGAAGAAAGAGGGAGGAAGAGGAAGAGGAGGAGGGAGAGAGAGAAGTAAAGATATGCAGACCAAGAGACAGAAAAGACAGAGAGACAGACAATGTTAACATGTGCTCTCATGAGGCCACAGGAGCTGCCCATTGCCAGAATTTGACATCATGTTGAGTCTTGTCAACCACACGTCATTTCATACAACAGCGTGGCTGGTCCCTTGCATGTGTCCACATATCAGCAGAGACTTTTCTGGTTGCATCTCCATCTGCTGCAAAGATCAGGAGAGACTGTTCTCTCATGCGCAAGGCTTGCATCCTCTAGAGATCCTGGATAGCTCCTTGGGAGCCACTGATTGCCAGATTGTCCCCTATGCTCACCTTTAAGGTCATCGAGGTTGGCTCCTCTCAACTTTTCCAAGTAGTTGGCACAGTTCTACTCATGTCCAGAGGAACAAGAGGATGCCATCTCTTTAGGATCTGTCTTGGAGACAGGACATATTCCACAAAGCATCACCCGATCCCACATCTACAGCCCCACTCAGCTGCAGATAACCTTGGGCAGTGTTTCTCACATCTCCAGGTCTCAGGGACATCAATCGTAACCAAAGTGATCCAGGTTATTGGATCATAAAGATGGTGAACGTCAGTGGAGTGATCAACCCACAGCACTCATCAATCACCATTGCTAAAATACTGGATTTCCAAAAACCACTGCTTGACTTTCCCAGCATGCCCTGCAAGCTCCCAGGGCTGTGTTCTTGGTCACCAATGCTGGGAAGAGGTGGGAGCAGACTTTCCTCTTTTGTTTAGACTCTTTGGTCATCCTTGCCATCAACAACTCCTTCCATGATAGCCTTAGAGCAGGCACTCTGCTCTGTCATCTGCAGAAAAGACTCCCCAACATCCATTTTACTGCCTGAAAATAAAAGGAGCTGATAACACACGTGTCAGGACCTATTTTCAGTTCTTTGCAAGTCAGAGCTTCTCTCCACGCCTTTTCCAGTCCCTCAGGACTTTTAGATATACCATTTAAATATTTATAAACTGTTATAATTATTTATTAAAGGTTTATATTGTTATTATATTTAGTATGGAGTATTCATTTCTCCTTCCAAAAATAACAGGACTTTCCATTAAACGACATGCGTTAATGATGCAGTAAATTGTCTTTTAAAGCAATAGAGAAAGTTTCTCTCTCCTTTGACAATCCTAAGTATCCTTATTTAAAAGTAGGGATCCTTCCTCACTGGAGAATGCATTGCTCCCGATTCTCTGAATGCTGTTCGATGTGGACTGAGGAAATTTTTAGTGCTTACGCAGAGAAATTCTAGCCTTAGAAATCATTGTCCAGTTGAAAAGCAATGGATGCGCGTGGAGTTGGCCAATTCCCTCTGTGTGCACTGCTGTTGTGTTCATGCAAGTGAACACAACTGAAACTTTTCAAGAGTGTTTCAAGGTAGATTATCCTTGCTTCCTCCCTCCCTAGCTTTCTTTCCTTTTTCCTTCCTCCCTTCCAGTTTAATCCAGTCTGTGCTAACAGTGTGAATGATGCTAAATGCAAACAAACAGAAACCAGATGAGAAGCTCTACTCTGAGGAGCTGGATAGTTAAGAGTGCTTGCTCTTCCAGGGGAACCGGCTTCAGTTCTTAGTGCCCACATTGGGGCAGCTCACAACCACCTACAACTCCAGCTGCAGGGGATCTAACAACCAACGGACACCTACATTTATGTGCACATACCTGGACACACACACACACACACACACACACACACACATTTAAAGCTAAAATCAATCTCACATAAAAAGAAATCTAACCTGAAAGATTTGCAGGCTCCAACAGCAGATGAAAAGTAACAAAAATAATGTCACATAAATGGAAACTAGCAGCAGAAAGAAGCAAATAGAACGCCACAGGGAAAAGGAAGAAGGGTTCCCACCTCAGAAGGCTAGCTCTTTGGTGTATGCATCGTCCGTACACCCCACATGAGACTAGATTTAGAGAAAAGCAGCTCGCTTTTTCTTGGAGTGAAATGTCCCTTCCTTCACTAGGTTGTCAAGTCACTAGTCTGGATTTGTTGCTTAGGCTAGTTCGCCATTGCTCCTACCTGCAGAGACTTTGTCCTGTAGGGACATATAGTAACATCTGCAGCTGTTTATGAGTGTGACAAATGAGTAAGATGACATTGGCATGTAGAGGCTGAAGCTGAGATGTGCTGCCAAACATCCAAAGAAGCTCAGTACAATCCTACATCTCTGAATGTCCACAATGCCCAGATTGGTGCTGAGGAAAACTGGGCAACTTCTGGAGGCCTCTGAAGGGTTCCTGTGAGTCTGTCATGAAATCCCTGGAGGAAGCATTGCAAAGCCAAGGGCCAAAATGTGCCTGAAGAGACTGAAGGTAGTGGCTTTTGAATGTTTATTTCAATTATTTGTGTCATTTAAGCTCTCAAAAGTAAACATTATCAGAGTCTTTCTTCTTGGTTTGTTTTCAAGGTTATTTTGAATGCTGATTTTTTCCCCACCCCCAAGTCTGGAAACCAAGAGATCAGGATTCTAGACTTGACTCATCCATCAGCAGATGCTATGACTTGGGGTAACCTATATCCTCTCCTCTGTAGGCTTGCTTCTACTGTAACCCCTGGGGACTTCAGAGAGCTGTGCTATCCCGTTTTTTGGTGTGACTCTGGGAAGACCCTGGAATATCCCACAAGGAAATAAAAGGCCAAGGATGTGGAGTGTTTCAGGGATCTCCTTGGAGCAGGAAGAATTAAATAAATGCCTAATGAATCTGAACTGCATTGGCTGCCCTCTTGTTCCTGGTGGGTCCCAAGGCACCCGAGAGGCACCACGGGACTTCGTATATTGTAGATGTGTGTGCTCACCATGGAACTGAAGGAGAGAGCAAGATGAGCCTAGTTATGCAGTCCCTGAGGATCTGAGGCCATGGTGGTCCCTATTGTCTGTGGGTGAAAACTGAGGGCTACCCCCTTCCTCCTCTGCTGGAAACTGGGAACATGCTCACTGGTAAAAGTCTTGAGAGACATGCTACAATTTCCAACCACTTGCCATACCTCCTCTCTAACCTCCAGATGAGAGTTCCATTCTTTTCCTTGGAATCTAGTTCCCTCTGCTCGCTGCTCAGGGTCCTAACACACAATGCCGTTGGCCCCTGGGACATGTCATGGAGGCAGGGGATATTTACTTGATTACCTGAAAGGAATCTATCTCTGGAAGTCAGCCATCTTTCACCCTGCACTTAAACCTTAGGACTCTACCTGCTTTATCCTGAAGAGCTTGCTTGTAAATTGTAAAGGAAGCTGTCTGAAGGCCACATATAAATTCATACATTCCTAGAATTTAGTTTAGAGGACCCAGAGGGGCTCCTGAAGGAACAGACTGGTTTCAGACCTGCTCTGGTGCCCTGGAGAGTCAGCAGGCTGCCAGTCCATTCTTCCCACTCAGAGAGTTGGGGCGCCTACGACATAATTGAAGCATTAGTAACAGTTTCTTTCCCCTTCTCCAGGCATTCCCAGAGGTCTGCCGTTTGCTTTGCAGGAACCATTGGCATTAAATACGCTGGGTGTCAGCACAGCAGTGAGGTGGTTAATTTTGACTGGATATTATGCTATATAACCACTTGGCATTTAACTTGAAAAATGACTTTCTGCTTCACCTGTCAGCAAACCAGTTCTCATCAAATAAGTGAGTGAGAAAAATTTTTAAATTTCAATTTCCTGATGCTATTAGACACTACTTCTTCCATACTTAAACAGTTTAGCAGGGCATGGGCAGGCTTTGGTATGCAGGCCATGTTTTCTCGCTACATGCCATTACGATAGCTATTTTTTGTTTAAAGGGTAAAGAGATGCATGGATCTTTATCTAGAGGTTAGGAAAATGTATTGCAGGAGCAAGGCCAATCAGGCTCTGGGTAACTTTGAACTGGTACCGGCCCAGCGCCCACCGTAGAGGACTCGACACGTCAGAAGCAGCTTAGAAATGAAGTAACGGCATAGAGTAACCTTGCTCAGTACTTCAGGGGGAAATTGATCACTCATGTTAGCATTAATCTATTTTTACTGTTCCTTTGGTCAATTATAATTCAGTAAACCATGCCGGAGCCTTGCGTTCATGAACTCTCTCTATGTTTAAGATTAAAACCCCAGGCTCCTCTGCTCCGGTGAATTAGAGATCTCTCCCACGCTTCGCAGTTCAAACAGCTTCGTTAGCGTCACCTCATTTTGTTTAGACATCCTTGAAATGAAAAGCCTGTAGAGAGATGACAGCATTTGATTTCTGCATTGCGGAGTCACTTTCTAATAGGTCCTCGTTTTTGTGCCTTGACCCAGGCAGGAACTAGATGGGTGACTAAATGGGGTTCCGCTGACTGCATCCTGGGGTAATACCCAGGCCCCAGCAGACTGCCAGCCTACTGGCTTCTCCCCCACACTTTCATTCTATTTATCATCTGTCCATCCACCCATTTGTTTCTTAAGCAGCATTTAGCTGTGGAGCTCAGATTGAACTAACTCTATAATCCAGGCTGGATTTTATGATCCTCCTGCCTCAGCTTCTAGAGAGCTAGGAGTCCAGGCGTGTGCCACCATTCCTGGGCCTGTTCTGCTTCCTTAAATGAAATGACACCGAGCCTCCCCTCATACGCCCACCTCTGGGACAGTGGGCACTGTAGAGAGTTATGTGACTGTTCCTGAGATCCTGCATCTGAAGAAGCCTGTGACACCGCCTGGCCTTTTGCAAAGAGAGTTGGACCAGCCTATAATTTAATCTCTCAAACTTTCATTTTCTGCTTTCTTTGTGCCTAGACTTAACTTTTCTATATCTTAGGGAGATGCTCCTAGAGGGAATAAATCGTTTAAGATGTTAGACACTTGGGATAAGATAATCCTTTCCTTTGTCCAAAAGGTGTGTGTATGTGTGTGTGTGTGTGTGTGTATGTATGTATGTAATAAGTATATGTGTATGTGTGTGCTCGTGCATGTTTGTGCATGTATGCGTGTACATATGTGTGAAGTTACTCCTGTTTTATAGATGAGAACACCTGGACTGAGTGGTCTTAACTGACCTGTGGCAGGGTCCAGAGTTGGAAAAAAAAAGTGCAAATTTCATTCTGCCCAGGAGATATAGTATTAACTAAGCCAACAAATGCAACAGGAAGGACTTCCAGCACGGGGCACATCTTCAGTTCTTGTTGTCTGACTATTCTCTAGCCTTGTTTTGTTATTTTGCAACCCTTCTATAAAAGCACCAGGTGACTAGCAACAAGGGACAAGGGACATCTACTGCTGTCAGCCCGCGCCAGCAACCCAGAGAACCAGCCGTCAGCCCGAGGGAGGCTATTTGTCTCCATCGGAAACATGAACCAGATTTCCCCCGTAATGGGCTCCATATTTTGGCCAAGCCGCCTCAGATGTCTGGCCAATAGAAAAGCCGTGTCCTTCCTGCACAATTTCAGCCCTAAGAATCTGTGACTCTCACTCCCTGGAGGCCCAGGGAACAGGAGGAGGGCGGGCTTGAAATCAATAAATGGATTGCACACCTTCAGGGCCCTGCCATTTGTCATCTCTGACCTACACAGGCATTCTGGGATCATACTAACCCGTGCTACACAAGTTCCCACACTCTCTCTTATCCTCCACTCTGACCCCTCAAAATATTGCTTCAAGTTCCAGGAGGCTGGGTGTTGAGAGGTGGGGCGGGACAGAAACAGAGATCTAACAGAAGATGAGGGGCAGAAAGCATCCAGAGTACGGGCACAGGCTGAGGGGCACCAATGCCATCCTAGTACCTCTGAGCTCAACCGGGGCCTTTGGACCCTTTCTATACTGCCTTCCAAGAGGAAAGCCCTGCTGTACTTCCTAGAAAGCCAAAGGAAGAAACGTGGATTAGCTCAGACATTCAGAATATGGGCTCACTGTGCTGCACAAACTCAGCAAGCACATCCTTTAAAGCCATCCATTCATACATCAAAAATACAGTTTTGAGGTATCCCCGATGCATCGGGCTTCAGCTTTGAGATGCTCAGCATCTTCCCATCTCCATCCTGTACTCAGGAAATGCCTCCTAGTAGGGCTTGAAGGATGCTTAGAGCTCAAAAGGGAGCTAAGGCGTTGGGGACTCAAGGAGAATGTCTGCATCCCTGAGGCTGAAGGGACACCGGGAAGAGGCAGCATGTTGGCTCTGGCATTATCTCTATAAGCTAGGACTATTAAGGATGGGGCTGGCTGGTGGCTGGGGAGCCAAGTGGTGGTGCAGGCACCTAATAACTCAGGCTTGTAGGAACCCCACAGGAGGATATTGGGGCTCATGGTCTAAAGCTGGAGACTGGAAAGGAGAGCAGGAAGAAGGAAGACAAAAGAAAAGATGCAGCAAGGAATAGGGTCCCGAGATAGCCTTTGGAGGGGACTCTCAAGACAGTAGGTGACCTCTGCAAAGCTGATTCTCACTCTGCTCTCTCAGTCCTTACCCCAACCCTGACATTAAGAGAGCCTGACCATAGGCTGATTTGCAAATGCTCCCCAAATTTGTCCGTCTGTGTCACAGGCCCCTCGGAATGTTTCCCTGGAGCCACACCTCAAGTTGGCTGTCGGACGCTAATGTCCTGTCCTTCATATCTTTCTTTAATCACTAGAGTGTAATTGCAGATATTTAAACACTCGAGTTTCCTGAAGGAATTTCTGTACTGGGTTTTATAGGCCTTTTATAACAGAACAAATCACAGTTTGGATGAAATTCTGGGAATTCTCTTGCAGGATAATCATGCCTAGATTGCCTCCCCACTGCTAGCTTAATGCGCCTGTCCAAGTTTGGGATTTACTAGGGAGCCAATTTGTTTTAAGAAATTAACAAAACCACTACCTAAGTACCACATTGAACATAAAGTTTTTTTTTTCTTTTATTCATTTTGGTGAAAGGGGAAGAAAATCCCCCACATTCTACAACTCACAGAACAGCCCTGGAAAGTCATTTTTATGAAATTGAATTTCTCTCCCCAAATGACTCCTCCATGCTAAGGGGCTGCAACGTGGCCTCCCCATAACCCTTTCTTCATACTTGTCTCTTCAGCAGTTTGGGTTCAAACTTTGCAAACTTTGGCTGGCACATCGGGCTCGTTTCATCCTTTTTTTTAACTTTTAGAATTTTTATTTTTTAGTGGTTTTGAAGAAACACAGAGAGCCACTTGGATGACAGAATTCTCAGTTGGGGAAAGCAGTATGAACTGAGATTTAGACAAGAGAAGACTCAATTCCCCACAGCCTAACCCCACACATACACAAATTGCCTTTTTCTTTTCTTCAAAATGTGGCCTGGAAATGTGGGAAGGAAAGAAGATGCATTTCTCAGCACTGGGTTCTCTGGGACCTCTTTGGAGAGCAACTGTAGGTATTTCCTCTTGGGGAACCCTGTCTCCCTTGCACTCACTGGACTTCCCAGTTCTGCCCTATGCTAGCCGCAGAGGGGGTGGCTCTCTCCCTCTTGCCACTCAGCCACTTGGGAAGAAATCTTATTTTAAGCCTGTCCTTTTTTTGCCTGAGTGCAGTCGCAAAGCCACAAATAGCTGCAAACAGAGTCTCCCTGGTGGAGCAGCAGGCCTGCAGAGGCTTGATCTTTGCAGCTATGAGAGGAGGCAGGCCTGCCCCAGGTTGGGTATGAGCAGATGGCATACCCTGACCAAGGCTGGGGCATTGAGACTGAAAGGCTATGGGGTGGGGGTGGGGAGTCCAAGATGGAGTTTCCCCAAAGGTTCTCAGGACTTCGAGGCCTTTTCCAATCTGATTACAGAGCATGGGGCCAGAACCACCGTGGGGAGCAAAAGCCACTAAGGCGCAGCAGGAAATTTCTGCTAGGGCTGAACTCAGGTTGGTCATAAGGCTATACAAGGAGCTGGAATCCAGGGCCTCCTCTGAGAGGGCACTGTACAGATACCTTCAGAAGAGGAACCAGCATGTTCTAAGAGCAACGCTCTTGCACCTGCTTGGTGGGTGTGGTGCTGGGCTGTTCAGTTGGACACTCATGTTGCAATACAGGAGCTTTCTCAAGACCTACATGGGTTGACTCCCCCTGTGGAAGCAAGGACACAGAGATAGTCCCAACCGAATGCCACTGTCAAATCCAGCCACCAGTATGTGGAAGAGAAACTGGGAGACAGCATTGTCCTGTCCTGTGCTCCAGTGGGGCATCCTCCTCACAAGCCAGGCTATGTGGACTTTGGTGTCTATACATCCTCACACTGGACATAGTGCCCAAGTGCATGCCCTACTGTATCTTCTGCCATCCTGGGGGCCCTGAAATGCCTCCCAGCAAGACAGTTCCCAAGGTGGGAGATCCGGTCCAGCACGAGTTAGATTTGAGAAAGATCCTGTGTGTCCTTGACACATGGTCAATACTGGTATCAGACACCATCAAGCCAGTCTCCACAGAGTCCTTGTAAGTCTTGATGTCTGGACCAGAGGTTCCCTGTGACCCTGATTTTAAACCTCAGTCACACCTGCTCCCGTCCTGCCTTGGCTTATGGGCCTCACTGCTTATCTGGCAGCCTCCAATTCCCTAGGCTACTGGCTTAGAGTTTTGTAGGCAATAGGCTACTCAGAGGATCGTAAGACAGGAGGCAGGACAAGTGGTGTTTTCATTCTGGGCATGTGGTTGGCTCCAGCTTAGGCCTCTCATCCCAGGAGTCAATCATTCCCACCTGCCTACCTCTCAAGTGCCCCATGACGGCCCTGTATTGACACACCTCTCATTTTGCTTTGAGCTGCAGAGACCTTGCTAGTGGGGGAGGGGGGTCTTCATCACCCTACAAGTGCAGGACTGGCCAACCACAGGAAGAATGTTGCTGGCCCTCACTCCATGAGCACACTTTCCAGTATCTCAATAGGAATGAAGAAAGTGCCTACTGTGCATCAACCCCAGGTTGCCAGGTGGGAATACAGAAAAAAAAAAAGAGAATATCTTTGTCCTCCTGGAGCATATGGCATGCTGGAGGTGACATAGCATCCAGAAAAGAAAGGAAAGATCACCTAAGATAATGAGAAGGGTCAGGATGGATTCTTCTTGGCAAGGTGACAGAAACCAGACAGAGCTAATATAGATGAAGGGAATCTTTTGCGGGGGTAGCGTTTGGGGACAGCTGAGGTGGACAATGGTAGGGGTTAAAGCCAGGAGGTGGAACTGTGTGTGGCT
>LOEQ01000143.1:445618-461245 GCA_001685075.1 Bramus lutescens | reverse complement strand
CCTTCTTCCATCCATGCACTCACCCCTCCTTCCATCCATGCACTCACCCCTCCTACCATCCATGCATTCACCCCTCCTTCCATCCATGCACTCACCCCTCCTTCCATCCATGCACTCACCCCTCCTTCCATCCATGCACTCACCCATTCTTCCATCCATGCACTCACCCCTCCATCCATATGTGCATCCATCCACATTTTGTTTATTTGTCTGTTCCATGCCTAGAGGGACAAACACAGGGAAGTGGCCTGCCCACTCCCCTTCTGTCCCCATACCTAGAAATCTACAACAACAGGTATGTGGGAAATGGCTGAGTAGAACAATGCCTGTCCAGGCTGCTTATGAATCTCTTGGCCCTCTGTGGATGTCACTTACTTCTCTGCAATTCCAAGCCTCCTTCTAGTACCTAGGACTCTAGTATACACAGACACATGCCACCCAGCTTGTGTGTTCCAGCTTTAGAACCCAGGATGGGGCTAAGACCCAGTCAAGAGTAAGCTGGGCACAGTCCTTCGACTGTAGATAAGACTGAACTCAGGTCTTCTGAAAGAGGAGTGTGTGCTGATAGCCACTGAGCCACCTCTCCAGCCCCCTTTATGAGTGTTTTAACTGATGCAACATGGTAGGGGAACACCACAAGATGTTTTGATAAGCTCACATCTTGTGTTCTGTTTAAATTGAGGAATGTATATCCATCATCTCAAAAAGAGATTCTTTCTTCATACAGGAAACCGGCATTCAAAATTCTTTCTTCTGCTTTTTTTAGTTACCCAATGTATGATGGGTATCCACATTTACCTTCTGTGCATAACACACTGGAGCCCCAGTGCTTCTGCGTGGCTCTACCCACCCCTCTGCTGCCTATTCTGCCCAGCCTCTGGCAACATTATTCCCATCCCCTGAGATCCGTGTGCGGAAAACGATGTTTTCATGAGGTCATGCAGGCTTAGTTTTCTGTGTCTGGTTTATTTCACTGAGCATAATGATCTCCAGGTCTAACCATGTTGCCTGGTATGACAGAACTTGGGTCCTTTTTATGGTAGGGTAGAATTATTATATATAGATAGTGTTGAACTTGGCAGGCTGTCTTCATGAGTCTGTGGACCTGGTTTCTTGGGGGAATCTCAGGCACATGATGGCCACCTTTCCCCTCAGAGCCACAGTGTCCCAAAGTGGTAACTAGGGAGCTGGCCTGGTCCCTGTATCAACAAAGCTGCTAGCCAGAAACCCATGCCCATGACTGAGCCTTGGTTGCTCTTTGTCGGACTTTGCAGTGCTACTGCAGGGATCCACCTGCCAGACCCATGTATGCCCTGTCCCCAAGTCACCCTCTATGGGGCAAACAATACAATATGCACCAAGGGGGGGTGAGCAAATTATATGCAATTAACTGAATTAGGCTTGTAATTAATCACATCAGTCAGTACTGCCTCTTGATATCACCCAAACTTGCCGTCTCTTTCCCAGTGTGCTTCACGAGGATAATTTGGCTAACCAGAGGGTGGATCAGGTCCCTTGACTGGCTTCCATTCTACCCCATCCTACTCTTTAAGCCAATGCCCAGCTGAGGCCCTTGGCTGCTCGTTGGAGCATATACACTACCACTGATTACAGGGATAAGGCAAGTGAATGAACGTAGTCAACCCTAATGCAGATACTTAAGGTCCTTGGCATGCCTCATGCATGCATATTTTAGATTCTCTGCTAAATGCCCAACCTAGAACTCCATTGTTTCACTAAGAAATTGCCTCCTCCAGGGCCTCCCCGGCTACTGGGTTCATCTCTGTGGAGATGTATTTTCTTTCACTGTGAGCTCTGAGGAGGATGGGTGGCTTCACTCTCCCTAACCTGGGAGCGTCCCTCTGTCTCATAAGTGAGTCCATAGTAGTTGGAGTACTCTTGGCCATCCTTCACTTGGAATTTATGGGGTAATTTCAGCAAAACCGAGACCTTGTGCAGAAATTTTCATCTTTCTCAAGGCTGCCTCTCTTTCTTGATGCTGGAGAATGTCCAATTATTCCTTCTGGTCTCTTTGGATGTGAATTGTAACAGATCAGCCGAGAGTCGCAGTTCAACATTGTTAAGCTTATCAATATAAATATAATGTTAAACCCCTTTTAGATAATTGGAGCTATGTGTGAAAATGTGACCAATTTGTGCATAAATTGGTCCTACACGTCTTCCTGGCAAAAGCAGAGAAAGAGAGGGAAAGAGAGACCAACCATATGTGAGACTGGATCGCTTCAGCTCAGGGACTCTTTCCACACCTTGAATTCAAGATCTGGTTTTCTGGCTGCCGGCAGTTGGAAACCTGCACAGGTTTCACAAGCGCATGAGGTCCTTTGCCCTCTTTGAACCAAATCCCACCATACTAGAGGCTTCGAAGGAAAGATTATCAACAAGGCACTCTCCAGTCACACCAGTGGGGAGCTTGCAGACAGTCTTGAGAATTAGACATCTCGGCTTGGCGAGATACCAAATTCAAACAACCAACTGGAGAGGCTGACGCCCATGGAGAGAGGAGAGGGTGCAGAGGGGACTCCTGGAATCAGTTCATCGGGCTTGGAAATCTTGCTACCAAGTCGGGATGCTGGAAAAGCTCATACTTCTGGCTTCTTGCTGCATGAGCGTGTGCATGCCTGTGTCTGTGTGTCTGTGAGCATGCGCATGCTCGAGTGCTTCTGGGGGAGGCAAGGGAGGGTGGGAATGAGCACTAGTTCATTTCTCCAGGGGCAAATCCTCTAGAGCGAGTTAAGGGACCAGAAGTTATTACAAAATGGCTCCTAGCATTCTGCAGCTTAAGAAATGTGTTTAGCAAAAATCAATCCTTCTAACAATACTGAGTGAAATATTGTTCTTCAAACTCTACCAGTCAAGAAGTTCGGCTTCTTAGGAGATCGAGAGTCAACACAAAACTACCACAGAGGCAGAAAGGAGAGAGCCACGTCTGAGGTCTAATGTGCAGCGTGGTGTTTCAAGAAAGTTCCCTACCTGCAGCCCGACTGCGGCAAAAGGAATGAAGAGCCTCATGGTGACTTGTGGCACCAGATTGGTTATGGAGTGGCATGGTGGCTCTGAGTGGCGCCTGGTCAACATGTCCCTGGGGTGGGATGGTTCAGACAGTAGAGGGCTTTTCTGTGGTTTTGAGATGTACCCACCTGCCTTTGAGAAACAGACGGGCTGCCTGGCTGCTGGACAGAGTTCAACCTTGCTAGAAACTGAACTTTTGTCCAGTCCATCCCAGCTGACTGGAAACAGAGAGCTTGCTACCTATAAGTTCCAGGCCCCAGGCTTGACCCCTGACTTCTAGGGTGCTCTGGAGTAGCCATTCATAGAGGTTTTCCAGAACCAAACACATGTACTCATGACCTTTACCCTTGAAAACAGAGTTGTTTCCAAGGAAGTCTAGAAGCCTGGCTAGATGTCTGTGTCTGTTTCTGGACACCCCCCTCCCCAACACCGTGTCCAAGCATCCACATCTCTCTACCACTTCCCTCCACAGGAGGGAAAGGAGCACAGAATGAGCCATCCTGGACATCAAATGCTCTGTTCCAGCATTGAGACGAGTTAAACAGACATGAATCAGAAAACATATGGATCCAATTTTGGTTTAAAAATTAATGGGAAAACACATTCTCATCAAACTCAAAACAATGAAAAATATTTTTTAAGCAGGCAAAAAATCCAAAATACAGCTGGGTTTTCCCGGCTCTGTGCAGATTCCTGACGCCCCTGATCTCCTTCCTGGGTTTTGGAAAGTAGCACGTGGAACCGAAGGATGTGGGGGATAAATTAGGTCAGTGGTGGTTAGATGCAGGTTTGCCCTGGGGCAGACCACCCAGGACAGGCCCCTTAAAAGGTATTCTTGAGCTGGATGAGTGACAAATATCTGCAGTCCCAATATTCTGGAGGCTGAGGTTGGAGGGTCATGAGTTCAAGGCTAACCTGAACTACGTAGTGAGACTCTAGCACCAAAATGTTGGATGAAGAGATGGCTCAGGAATGAAGAGAGAGAACTTGCTGCTCTTCCAGCAGATCAGGGTTGGGTTCAGTTCCTAACACCGATGTTGGGTGGCTCTCATCGACTTGTAACTCCAACTGCAGGGGATCCAGCACCCTCTTGGGGCCTCCACAGGTTACCATACACATGTGATGGGCACTCACACAGACACAGACACAAAAGTAAGAGTAAAAATAAATCTTTTAGAACAATAAACACAAGAACCAAATATTGTCTCATAGTTGAGTCTTTGCCAACAGATGCTCTGGGGACATAACTGATGGGACAGGTCCTATCTGTCTTATACCTGGGTTGCACCACAGTGAAGAGGGTACAGGCATGTCTCTGGCAAGTAAGCTGGCTGCATTCACAAGCCCAAATATCTCATGCCATGAGTAAAAGAATAGCAAGTTCCTTTGCTTTCGATCTCAGCCTGCAACCTCATGCTACAAGAGAACAGCATATCCCAGCCTGCTTTGCCCTACCAAAACCATCTTTCCCCTTCCCACAGTCCTCCAGCCCTGGATCTTTGCAATCCTAGTCACTTGGAACTGCCTCCTGAGTCGGCTCCACTCAACCACAGCCATTTCTGGGCACCCCGGCGAGCCCTGCTTAAGGATCAGGCATGAGACCATCTGTTGACAGGAATAACGTCAATAGGAGGGGCAGGTTGCAGCCACCACAGTGGTCCTCAGCCAGTCAGTCTGGAGCCTCTAAATTGCTGAGTCTCCCTAGGTTTTGCTGGTGAATGAGCACTCCTGAACTGTGTCCTTGGCGAGCCCCCGAACCCCTCCTTACCTTGCCCTTCCTCTGCAGATGGCCTTGCCTCTTTCAGGACAAAAGCTAAAGAAGAAAGCCATCAACTGCAGCCATTGTCAGTGTTCTGACCCATTCTCTTTGGGCTTCTCCGGGATGCTAACAATCTCTTTGTTTTTGTTCATCCTTTTGCTTTGCTTTCTTGTCTTAAGACAGGGGTCTTGCTGCATACCCTAAGGTGAAGGATCAATGATGGCAGCTCTTGGGGGACACTGAGGCAGATTTTTGAGGATTTAAGAACTTTATTAAAAGACTTATTACTATGTGGATAGACAGATAGCCCCAGAGACAGACACCACTGTGAGTGCTAAGGAAAGGCAAACAAGGGCCGCCTGGCAGAAGAGGAGCTCTCTTCTTCTACCTTTTAGATGTACAAGCCTTTGTCTTGGCTCTGTGGTTCCTCAAAGGATGAAGGGAAGCGATAAGCGTCATACTGTGTGGTCGCCTATGCCCCATTTGATGTAAACTCACTTCTGGATCCTGGAGAACTCCTAAGTATGGACACACAGTCGGTGTCTCAGTAGGGTACCCATCCTTCTCTGTGGGGAGGGAGAGGCTGAAGTAGGGGGCTGTGGCCTGAGGTTCTAACATAGTCTTATCTAGGCTGGCCTTGAACTGGAGCTGCTCCCGCTTTGGCCTCCAGAGTTCTGAGATCTCAGGTGTGCACCGCAGCTCCCTTCTCTGCCTCAGACAGCGGCTCCCTGACACACACACATATGTGTGTGGGTGGGTGTGGGCTCCAGCACGATGTCTAAAAACACCCGTTTCCAATCACCTTGTCACCTCGATGTGTCCCCTCCCCGCCACCCATGCCTGGTGTCTAGGAAATGAGGCGATAACAGTTTCCAACCAACGGACTTGTTTTAAAGATAAAATAAAGTTAATACACAGAAAACATGTCATCAGGCTGCTAGCACATCCTAAGTGTGAAACAAAAGTAGGTTATCCTGTTGCTCCTGTGTCCTTCCTGCCTGCCAGTGCTCAGATGTGCCCAAGGATGTCCTGCTGATGGGGAATTCTCTATCAATCTCCCTGCCCCTGTCCACTAACTGTCATTATAAAATAACTCTGTGCATGTTGGGGCGGGGTGAGTAATGAACAGAGAACAGGGGTTTAATTTTTGTGAGCCCAAGATCATGTGGCAAGAGCTTCCTGCCCCTCAGCTCAGGGTTAAAGAGAGCACTCCGTGGTCATGCTATTGGCTCTCAGGACAGCTCCATGCCACGAAAGCAAAGGTTCACTCTCCCCTGCAAGAAGGCACGGTCTGTTCTTGAGAGTTATAGCCATAACCCAAGCTCCTCCACTAGGCCCAAGCTTCCAGAGCTTCCCTGATGGCAACCTGTGAGAGCTGGGCAGAAGGAAGCACACCCCATTCAACCCTCACACTCACATCTGCCCTCAAAAGCTGCCCTCCCTCTTAATTCACTCAGGCTTTCAGGTTGATTTGGTTTTCGTTGTTTTGGAAAGGAAAACTACAGATGTTTCTTTCTCCTGCCTGAATTCTCTCAATTCTATGTCCTTTCAACTCTTCCCTTTTTCCTTCATCAAGGATTCTCGCACTGGACCCTCCCAGCCACTAAGTCCAAGCACAAGCTCACTCATTTGACCTCACCTTTTAGACGCTTATAGCCCATTTGTTGCCTTTCTGTCTCTTTCAGGACCACCCTACCCTGGGAAGACCTTCCTTTATCCTGTTCCCCTGCAAATGGAATCTGTGCAAACGGGACAGTCTTCAGAATCTTGACCCATTGCCTGCTGTTGACCTGGACAGAATATTGACTTTACCCATTGCCTGCTGTTGGCCTGGGCTCGTGCTCTCCAGCCCAGTCCTTCAACTCCGCTACTGCCAGGCTGCAGACTAAGAATCTCCTTTACATCTTTTTCCAAGCTGTGAGCCCCATCCCCAGGAGTCCTTGTATCTCTGTGATAAGAACAATGTCCTGTGGCCATTCTTAACCCTTTCCTATTCTATTGACCTGTTTAAATGTCTCTCAGACCACACCTTCATTTTACTTACATCACTCTGGCCTAAATACTATAGCCCTTTTTCTGGGTCACTGTAATTACCTACTATTCTCACCTCTAATCCATCTGCCACTTTTCCAATGGGGAGACCCCATCTGGGGGCTCCCCATGCCCATTGAAAACCCATAACTTCTTCCCCATGGCCCAAATATAGTGTCCAAACTCCACTCTAATTTCTAATGACCTTGATCTCAGCATCTTATAACATTACCAGTGGGTGTTATCCATCTCTATTGTCTCCCAGGATACAACTGCAGGGGTTTCACTGGACTTTTGTAGCCTTAGTGGTCTAGCACTTGAATTCCTTACGTGAACGTATGGAGAGCTTGTGACTCTATCCTCAAAGTGACATAGCTATGTCCGTTCTGTATTCACTGGTACCTACCACCAGATGTCGTGATGCAGACCTAACCTGGTAATCCCCAGTGATGGCACCACCAGCACCAGGGTCTTCACATGACCTTATTTCCACTCACTCCTAAGCCTGCCTGATGCCTGACAAACTTTTCCATTGAACTTAGCCAAAGTCTATCAAATGGCAAAGAGAAAAACAGTAGCAATTCCATGCGATGTCTTATGGCTCATGCAACACACTATGCATGCTCAAGACTCTGTGGACACACTCCAACAGGATAACTGCTACTTCTTCCTCACACCTCGCTTTAGTGAGTCCTCCCCGTCTACATTCTTTCCCCCACCTTTCTGATTTAGATCTAAAGACCCTGGGGAAGACTTTTGCTCTTTTATTTACCATAGCAGTCACCACCCTTAAGTGTAATTGCCTGCTACCCCACAACTGAATGTTGGGTGTGTTAGTCTTCTTCACTGACAAATATCTGAAGATACCGACTTATAGAAAAGTGCATTCACTCATTGATTTATTTCTTCGTTTAATTAAGGAATTTTTTTATTCTTGCTCATAAAGCACTGTCCAGATTCTCTTTTCAACTCAGAAGTCTTGGGGGGCCTGAAGCACCCTTGTTTGGATGGCCCACCCCATTCATGTCAGAGCATGTCTCAACCTGCTCTCTTTAGAAGCAGCTCACACCAGCCACCCACAAACCTGGATTCTGTCCTGGAAGGAGCAGATCTGTGATATGCCATTTTGTGGAATGTTCCGGAAAGGTGCCACAGAGGCACTTGACTGAGAATCAGCTAGCAATGAACATCTGCCAGAGGCACTGGAAGAAAAACACTGTGTGGGGATGATAGGAACAAGAGAGCTAAGAAGCAACAAGGATTCAAAGGCGTCAGCCTGTCCCAGCAGAATGTCAGCTTTAAGCAAAACTGGGTTCTTTTTATTATTCCTGTATCCCTAGATGTAAAGCTATGCTTAGCCTTCAACATATTAGCTTAATATGTATTTACTAATGGATTGTTTGATTCATTGATTGAATATTGCTTACTTTCATATTACTTAAACAACACAAAATAGATAAGCCAACATCTTCATACTTCAAAGATATGAGAGCGAGGAGGAAAAAACGGCTAGAGAATAAAATTAGGAACACCTCAAGGTGCTACTGGCTGAAAATGGACACTGTCATTGTCACGATGTCACCATTGTTAGATTCAACTATCAGTTTGGCACAAACTTAGAGTCATCCAAGAAGGGTTAACTCCAGCTGAACAACTGCCCCATCAGACTGCCCTGTGGCCATGTCTGTGGGACATCTTCTCGACTGCTAATTGATGTAGGAGAGCTCCCCTCTGTGGGTGATGCCATCCCTAGGCAGGTGGTCCTGAGCTGTACAGGAAAGCCAGCTGAGCAAATCAGGTGGAGCAAGTTAGTAAGCAGAGCTCTTCCATGGTCTCTTCATTAGCCACTGTCTCCAGGTTCCTGCCTTGACTTCCTATGAAGATGGACTGTAACTTACAAGTTAAATAAGCCCCTTTCTTCCCTGAGTTGGTTTTGACCAGTATGGTGGTTTAAATGAGATGGCACTGATAAGCCTTCAGCATTTGAATACTTGGTGCCTAGGTGGTAGCTGTTTGGGAAGGATTGAGAGGTATGGCCTTGTTGGAGGAAGTGTGTTTCAGGAGCGTGCTTAGACTTTTCAAAAGATTCCTACCATTCCAGGTGTGCTCTCTGCCCTCTGCTTCCAATTTTGGCATGAGAGCTCTCAGCTGTTCCTGCTGCCATGACTTTGCTCTGCCTTCATAGACTCCAACCCTCTGAAACTGTGAACTTAGTTATATGTTTTCTTTTATAAATTGCCTTGGCCATGGCATTTTTATCACAGCAATAGGAAAGCAATTAAGACAGTCAACATTTTATCATGATGACAGATAAACAAACTACAGCATGTGGTTGAGGGTTTTCATAGTGTCCCTTGAATGGCCCTAATTCCTTTTGTAGCACAGTATCAGAATCTATTGTTCTTAGATTCTCCTAATGTATTTTTAGAGTCACACCCTGCAGGCACAGTCCTGTCCTTCCCACTCCTCTGTCCATGGCCTCTTATCCTTAAGCCTTTTTATTACCATTTCCTGTTTGTTCATTCTCATGGCCTTCTTTGCTGTTCTTCTCATCACTGGAGTCCAAAAAACCCCTCAAATTTGACACTTTTCATGACATTCCTCTACAACACCACACCTCATCTTTCCCCACCTATCCCCAGCTACTTGTAAAACCCAATTCTATTGATTCTATATTAATATTTACGGCTCCATGTTCTATCATATTATATCATATGTGCAGGAAGTCTAAGATGACCGAGTCTAGGAAAAGCTTAGCATCCTATGTATTCTTGAATATGAAACAAAACACCTCACCTATTGCTGCCTTCATATGACAAAGGTTCAGAAGTGTTAGAAAGATGTGTAGACTTTTTTTTAGGGGTTATACTACTTTTCCCCACCATTGTGAAAAATGCCTGATATAATCAGCTTACAGGTAGAATTGTTTGTTTTGCTTTATGATTTCAAAGTTCTTTGCCCATAGTCATCTGGCTCCATGTACTTGGGTAGAATATCATGGTGGCAGGAGTGTGTGGCAAAGGACTTTGTGGCAGACAGAAGCAGAGAAAGGGTTATACAGGAAGAGTCCAAGTCAAGACATCACCTAAGAACTTGGTACCAATGAATGACTTCTTCCAACTTAGACTCTATCTTACCTTTCACTATCTCCCAATGATGTCATCACATTAAGAATTCACAAATGGATCAATTCATCCAGTAGGTCAAAGCACTGATGTTCTAGCTGTCTCTATAAAAAGCCATCACCAACACACCAGAGGGCTGCTTCACTAATCATCCCCTGAGCTCTTTTGGTTCCAATGAGGGTGACAAATTTGACCATTTGCTTAGATTATGAAAATGAAGAGACTGTCTATGACTGGCAGGTTTCTATTAAGGCAACATTTTCAAAGCTGGGTAGACTTTCTGACCAGTTTTTAGTTACCATTGGCAGTCCTTGATCAGAGGCAGTGGAAGGAGGAAATTCCTGGAGAAGGATTGTTGAGCACCAAGGTGGAGGGTTTCCCATGGTTGGTCATTTCCCAGAACTAGTTGGGTTTGGATGGAGGTAAGACTGGCTGCCATGGCCCAGCAGTCTCTCAAGTCTGAGAGCACAGTCAGGGGCTGCCAGGATACAGAAATCTTGTCTCACACATTCCTTGTGTGTTCTCCATTTCATGGCATGCAGCCAATGTTCAGTCCCACTTCCAGCCTTAACACAAAGACTTGTTGAATCTTCTTCGGGGATGAAAGGTAACTGCACAGATACATATTGAAAGTGTGTTGTGTGTGTCATGTGTATGTATGCACATGTATATTGCATATATACACTCTTAAGTCCTTATACCTAGAAAGTATGAGTGGTTGCTATAATATAGAAACATGAACTGATCTGTATGGTTCTTGCCTCCCTTAGGGCTATCATCAAAGGAATCCGTTACTAAATATGCATGCCTCAATGGCTAGTTGGCTGGTTTGGGGGAACAAGTCTTCAAGGATGGATTCATTGAGGGAGATGCAGCCGGAAGATGAACAGTGTCTTACGCAGTCCAGAGGCACCACCCACAAGACACAGCTGACCTCTGATGACATCCAAATGAGCACACAATACTCACCAGCCTAGGGTGTTCTGACTGAGGAGGGTTCTGCCTGGCAGATTTGGGGGACAGGAGTTGAGGCAGAGAAAAGAACCCTGCCAGAGTACCTTTAATGCGGGCGGAAGTGGAGACTTCCTGCTGCAATTGTAGGGCCCACATGCAGCTGTTCCATTGAGAATTCGGTAGTGGGATCCACACACAACAAGGACATTTTTGGAAAGGCAGATGCTCTGAAAACATTTGTTGATTGGATGAAATTCACTGGGAGAATGATGTTGAGATTGGGGCTTCCTATGTAGCCTGGGCTGCACTAAGTGGCTCTGCTTCACCTTCCCAAGGGCCGGGATGGCAGGCCTGCACCACCACCCCGTGAGTAATAGGAATCTTTAGCAGAGAGCTTCAGAGTACTGTCTCCCAGCACATCAGTCCCCAAGGATGTGGGGTTCACTCTGCATCTCAGTGACAACCTGGATGTGAATGGCGATGATGACATGGTAGCAGTGAGGACTGAAAACTGACCTCTGGTGAGGGTGGACCTTTGCTAAATTTGGGCCATGTTGTCTCACCCTGTGAGTCTCTGAGGCTCTCTGGTGTTGGGCAGTAAAGCAATAACCCATGTAGCCCAACTCCTTTGCCCTTTGATGGGCAGGCACTTGGTATCAGGAGGAGAGTACCCCAAGGATAGATGTCATTGAACTTGGCCACCTCTACAGACAGCCATGGTCAGCACAACATCTCTCCAGCTGCTGGTCATAACTTCACAGATCCATTAGAATTTTTTCTTCTCTTCAAATTAAATGACGGTCATTGTGCTCCTTGGAGATCTTGCTGTATAATGCAATGGCTGGTCTTTTGAGAAACAGACTTTGAAGTGTTCTACATATTTCTACAACAAGCTTTTATCCATTTGGCTAATTTTATTCTTTATCAGTGATGGAGGGCAGGGAAATGGTCCTGTGATTAGATCTAGCTCAGAGACTGGGGAGAGAAGTGAAGTTTAAGTTGCTCTCCACAGCACAGAGAAAGCACATCTCTTATAGAAAAGATGGAGTCAGAATGCAGGAGAATGGTGGGGCTAGGAAGAACCACAAAACTTCTACACTCAGAGTTCCCAATGTGGACTGTCTCACCCAGGGTTTAGCATCTATTTGGGGAAGCATTGCTGTACATGCATCCTTGTATCAGGATGTCTTATCAAGCAGACTGGTAGTGTACATTTTGGAGGGATCTCTGAATTGACAGCGGCTGGGAGCTAGGATAATGAAGCAGGCTTAGTGTACCAGTATGGGGCTTAAATCTAGCCCCAATCACCATTTGCTTTTCTTACAGAAGGAAGAAAAATAATATTCAGTGGTTTCCTTTTATCCATGTCAAATAGGTTCCAAAGCCCCCAGACCTAGAAACCGTGTTAATACCAAACTGTACACATGCTTTGTTCTGTGCATACATCATCAAGCCAAACTTTAACTCATAAATGCAGGCAAACTAAGAAGCTAACAGCTGGGATGTTTGTGTGGAGAAATGGCTCATGGTTTAAAAACATTGGTTGCTCTTGTATAGGATCTAGTTTTGATTCCTAGTATCCATATAGCACTTTGCAACTGTCTATTAACTCCGGTATCAGGAAATCTGACTCTGTCTTCTGGCCTCTGTAGGTACTACACACATATGGTACATAGACAAACATGCAGATAAAAATACTCATAACCATTATTTATTAAAAAATAAAACCTTTATGGAAGTGGTTAGCAATCATAATTTACAGTAAAGTAGAAAAATTGTAAAAAAAATATGCTACTGCAATAAAAGCCATGTGAAATTATTGAATGTGGACCTCGGATGAGAGAAACTACTATGTCTCTCATGGGAAGTGGACATGGGATCTCACAGTAGTGTTTCTAGATCAAGGTCCAGCCAGAAGTGTCAGCCATGATGGAGATCAAGATGAAGAGGAGGAAAGGCAACATTGCTGAGCCTCTGATTCAGCCCAGCTGTTCTTCCAGCCTGGAAGCAGCCTTCTGAGAGTGTCATCCTCCTACGGTCAGCTGGGCTAGAGTACATCCAGATAGGAACCTCCATAGCTCCGACTCCTCTGGAGAGTGCTTCAACCAGTGTGGTCCTTGCTTTGGTGATACATTGTTCTGGTCACCCGAGTTTGACTCTTGACCCTCAGGCTCTCGTCCTCCTTACAGGACAACAGGACTCCCTGGACCATTGCAGAGGGTCATTCTATACATGAAAGATCAGCAAAGCTTCTCTTTTGTTAGTTTACAAAGGACTCTTTGTCTTCTCTTATCCCAAAGTTGCACAGGGAGAGCTTAGTAGAAGGGATGGCAATCCCCAGAGATGATTGTTATTTCAATTGTCTCCTCAAGCAGACATATTTATACTGGAAGAAAATCCCATTTTAAGTAGAAGTCTGCATGCCCATCACAAGGGCAGGATGGGCTGGGGTGCTGGGAAAGACCCAAAGAATCATTCAGCTTCCTGCCAGAAGTCTCCTCAGATGTATGATTCCCATACTCTCTGAAAAAAATAGGCTTAGGTCCAAGTGCCTGGGATCCCCAGCCCTTCTCTTTGGTGGCTCTTGCTTCCTGAAGCCACCTAAGGTTCTTCAATATTCAAAAGAGAAACCCATAGACCAGGGTTAGGGGATAAATTGGCCTGCAGAATTCCATTGCTTCCATTAAAGGGCACACTGGAAACACAGTCAAAGTCAGTTCTCTGTGTAGGTGTGCAGACTGTAGTCTGGAAAGCAGCAGGAAGCGGCTGTCACTCATGTGGATCACCAAGAACCCTTTCATGCCCAAACTTAAGATTCTACTTGAGGTCTGAGCCTTGTTCTCTGTTCCTGTGCATTGCAGACGGAAAGGGAGCTCCGGTACTGATGTACCTTCCAGTCTTTGTTCTGAGTTTCAAATCTAAATGCCAGACTGGTTGATTGCAAGTGGCTCCAGAGCTCTGGGAGAATGCAAGATATGGCCAAACCCTTTTATATTATAAGGCTATTAAAGGAGACAAAACCCGTCAACAGAGGGAATCAACAGAAAGAGAATAGCCCTATATTAGTTAGCTTTGCATCATTATAACCCGAAACGTCTGACATAAACTGCTTAATGGATAAATTATCCATTGTACTCATAGATTCAGAAGGCTCACTTCATAGTGACTTGGTTCCTAGGGTTTGGGGACAGCATCTGGATGATAGGATCATGAGTCAGAGTTGCTCTTGCATGGCCAACAGGAAGTGGAGACTGTGATAGGAAGGGGGCAGGAATAGTATGACTCAAGGACATTCCTTCTGTGACCTACATCCTTCAACTGGATGTTTACAGAACAACCCATAATAGTACCCCTTCTGGGGACCAAAGCATTGAGATACCTAAACCTATGGGGGACATGCTTTGTATCCATCCATAACACACCCGTGAGTCCCAGAGAGGGAACAGGGAGTGTGGAGGTCTTCGTGGTTTCTTCTGCCACTAAGGCTCCTACTCAATGAGGTGATTTCAATTGTGGATCCTCCTCCAGGCTGACAAGTGTATTGCACAACCTTGGAGGAGGAGACAATGAACGATGAGCTGTTTTCCTGGGGCTTGGAAAGCCTTCTGCTTTAAAGTGTTCTAATCAAAATACTTTTGTCTTTTGGTTTTCTTAACAGTGCTTCAATCAGAAAAGGACTTTAGTTTTATAAAGCTCAATTAATCATGAGTTTTACTCATTTTCATGTATTTTTATTTAATGTGCATTGGTGTTTTGCCTGGATGTATGTCTGTGTGGGGGTGTCAAATCCCCTGGAGCTGGAGTTACAAACAATGGTGAACTGCCATGTGGGAGATAGGAACTGAGCTCAGGTCCTCTGGAAGAGGAATCAGTGCTCTTAACCACTGGGCCATCTCTCCAGCCCCCAAATCTTTATTCCTATAATATATTATCGCTTTTGAAATTTCTTTTTATTTTTCCTAGGGGACAATATTTTTCTAATATTTTCTTTTATGGTTTTACATTTATTTGTTTGTGCATTTATTTGGTGATTGTGCGTGTATGTATGTGTATGTGTGTGTGTGTATGTAGATAAGGATAGGTGGTGTGTGTCAATGCCTGTATGTGGATGCCAGAGGACAACTTGCGGGTGTCAGTTCTCTCCTGGGGATTGAACCTAAGTCATAAGCCTTGCGACAAGCTCTTTCACCCAGTGAACTAGTTGATGGCTTTAGTTCAAACCTTTATTTATAGATTCCACTTTGCATTGTGTTTTGTATATCCTATAATAGGGCCAAAGTTCATTCCCCCTTCATTAGCCTGGACTATTTGTGAAAAGGGCTATTTTATCATGCCCCACCTGCCACAATAAATTCCCCTGATAGCTTTTCCCTGGTGTCTAACCTATGGTTAACAATGGGTTACAACAGTCACAGGTGACCATCCTCCCCTAAGGTTGGCAGTACCTGGGAGAGAAATTCCCTTCTGAAGCAGAGGTGAGTGTCCAAGTTTTGGGCTTTAAATGACAAAGGACCAGGGATCCACCTTTGCTAAGAAGGCTTCTTCCCATTGGGCGGTGGTGGTGCATGTCTTTAATCCCAGCACTTGAGAGGCAGATGAGGGTGGATCTCTGTGAATTCAATGCCAGCCTGGTCTACAGGACAGGCTCCAAAACTACAGAGAAACCCTGTCTTGAAAAGAAGAAGGAAGAAGAAGAAAGAAGAGGAGGAGGAGGAGGAGGAGGAGGAG
>LOEQ01000143.1:394090-408256 GCA_001685075.1 Bramus lutescens | reverse complement strand
GAATTCTCTGTTCAGATCAGAGCCCCATTTTTTGATTGGGTTAATTAGCATTCTTATACAGACAAGGCCATCTGCCTAGGAATAGCGCTGCCCACAGTCGGTAGTGGGCTGGGCTAGCCCTCCCACAACAATCATCCATCAAGACAATCTCTCACAAATCCCTCACAGGCCGGTGTGAGGTGTGAGCTGGGCAGTTCCTCAGCTGATGTTCCTTCTTCCCAGGGAGGAGCTCCATGCTGTGCGAAATTGACAATGAAAAGGAACTAGGACATCTATATCTGCACGTTGCCAGATAACACAAAGTGTAGAAATCTTCTTTGTTATTTCCCTTTTTTAATTCAATAGTTACAATGGCCATAAATATTGTTTGCATACACTGGCAAAGCATGCCACTCTGTGGAATAGAACTTGATCGACCTTAGGTTACCCTTTGGAGAGGTAAGAACACTTTATTGCTCCACATTTTTGCCTTATCCATGCTTTCCCAGTTTTCCCTTTGTTCTGAGATTCCTTCTTCCACTGTTTTCTTTCTGTTTAGTGAATTTCTTTCTAGGGTGAACTTCACAGTGGCAAAGCCCCTTAGTTCCCTCATCTAATTTCTTTTTTAATTTCTTCCTTGTTACTAAAGGATTTCTTTGTTCGATGTATATTTTAAGGACTGGCAATGATTTTACTCTTTGTAGAGTATTGCGTCACCTCCCTCTGACCTTTCTGCTTTCCGAAGAGAGATCTGCTGTCTTTTGAGTTTTTAAAACTCATTTTATTACCATAAGCGATATATTTATTTCTCTGGCTTGTTTCAAATTTTGAGTCTGTTTAATTTTCAGATGCTTAATTATAATGCATCTTGGCATAGATTTTGTTGTTTTTCTTTTTCTCCCCCCGCCCCTTGTTTTGGGTTTGTTTAGCTTTGAAGTTTATGCTGGTTGTCAATTTGGAAAGTTTTCAGTGATTGTTTCTTTTCATTCTTCTGTAGGACCTGCCTCTTTCTCCTCTTTTCTTGAGGCTCTTATTAACAAAACAACATCCTTCGTGATGGTCCCCTCAGGACCCAGCGGAAGGGGCCTTGACCTCTGGTCTTCTTCCCCATCTTTCAACATTTGCCTTTAGAGTTTTGACTTGGCTCTTCCATGCATTCTTGCTGAGACTTCGTGTTTGCAGGAAGTGGAAAAGACAGGGAAAAGGTGCTTGCTCATCTCACACAGGACCAGGAGCAGAAACACCTCATATTTAGTGACTATTTCTCCTACCAGGGAGACAGGAGATAAAAGACTTATCTCTGAATCCAACTAGTCCACCAGCCTCTAAAATCTACAAAAATCTGCACTGTGGTCTGGTCACTGTTTTCTTTAATATTTATTTTTATCTTTCCAAATTCTTACCATATCCCCCAGGCAGAATAAGATACCCCTTTCAAAACTACCTGGAAACTATCTTTCCAACTCTTCAAGTAGATCAGGGTATATCTGATTTTTCTTGTTACCAAAAATGTATTTTTTTTACAGTTGGTCAGTTATTAACAAAAATGGCTATTTCTCTCCCTCCTTGAATCATTTCCCTAAACACTTTTTCTGCTTTTATTGTTTCCTGGATGTTTGTTCAATACTATAGTCCAGCCAGTCCCAAAGGCAGTGCTTCTCAATTTCAGATGTCAGTTTCTGTGTTTGTAAGCTCTCAAGGTATAGCCATTCCTAGTGGGAAGTTTTAATGGCCATAACAACCTGAAATTCCTCATGTGTCCAGGGCTCAGGTGGGTGGCTTTGCTTAGGTGGGGTGAGGTTACCAGGAGGCTGGCCAGTAGTCTGTAGCTGATTCTGACTGGAAGGACTTCATCTACGTGGCTCTGTCCTGTGCATTCTCTCATCTTCTACTAAAAGAGGCTAGGATTGTGTCTCAAGAGATCTTGAAAGCTGAGCTGGAGAGATGATTTAGTTGCTAAGAGCAATAGTGATTCTTGTTCAGGATCCAGGCTCGATTCCCATCACCCACGTGATGGATCATAACTTCTAGAGAATATGACACCCTCTCTAGCCTCTGCAGATGCCAGGCATGCATGTGGTATATAGACATACAAGTAGGCAGAACACCTATACACATAAAATAGCAAGAAGAAGAAGGGGAGGAGGAAGAGGAAGATGATTAGAAGGAAGAGGAGGAAGAAGAGGAGGACTCTAAAGATGGCATGGACATTGGCAATGTTCCTTTGAAGAGCACGGGAGACCTGCAAATTCCAGTATTGGGGAGACTTCTGGTCTAGATTTCTACTAGTTTATTCAATCCCAGCTTTAAAACCTGGAGTATTGCTAGTATTGAGATTTCAGCCTGATCTCTCATTGAAGCTCAGAGAGCATGCTGGGAAGGAATATCCTAACTCAGGAGTCAGAATAAGAGAAAAGCAACAAGAAAGTGGAAAGAGGAAACTGAAAAACTATGGACATAGGCGTGGTAGCTGAAGCCCAAGCAGTGGCCTGATGAAATGTGTGGCTTCCATGGTTTCATCATGAACTTCATCCTCAGGACCATGGATGACTGGGATGCACCTGGTTTGCTCCTGCAATGTGCTTTAAAAATCTGTTGTACCATCTTCTGGTGGGAGCCGAGAGCTCTCTCGGGAGATATCACAACAATTGGTGATCCCAACAGGTTTCTTATCACAATATGAGTCCAGAGGAGATGTAAATGGAATTCCTACAGCCAGATGTGAGGCATGCCTATAGCCTCAGCACTTGGGAGAAGGAGGCAGGAAGAGTCCAGGATTGGAGGCCAGATTTTGTTGCCCAGAAATCTTCAGACAAACAAAAAAGAGAACGTTATCGGCTTTTGTCAGCAATGAAAGAACACCTTCATTAGAGGACTTACAAAGAAAATCTGAATGCTACTTCGTCAATAGAAACCATGTAATCATGGATGTTGAAGTGTTATCTGTGCCCAGAAAGTCCTTAAATATCAAATGTCTTCTTACTCTTTCTAAGAATCCATCCCAGACCTCTTTAGACCTCTCTGTGTCTCTGAGACATCCCAGCTAGAGGGTGGAGTCTGTTCATCCCAGGACTACCTAGGCTCTACCCCAAAACTGAATATGAGCTCCTCAATGTCTTCTCCACTGGATTGAGTTTGAAAGCTTCATGGAATGGTCCTAGACACACTATGGTGTATACAAATCCTCCTGGCAATAGTCAAAAGTAGAAAAACACACAGAGATGATGAGAGACACATTCGTGTTGGGGCTTTTGATGTCAGAATACACTTGGGGGTGGTCTAGAGAGATGGATCAGTGATTGGAGCATTCAAGAGGGACTGGGTTCAGCTCCCAGCACCCACATGGTGGTTCACAACCATCTGAAAACCCTCTTCCAACCTGCATGGGTACCAAGCACATGATGTGCAGAAATACATGCAAGCAAAACATTCATTATGGTGGATTGAAAGAAAATGGCCCCCAGAGGGAGGTATGGCTTTGTTGGAATGGGTGTGCTTTTGTTGGGGGAAATGCGTCACTGTGGTGGTGGGTTTTGAGGTTTCCTATGCTCAGGATACTGCCCAGTGTTTCACTCAACATCCTTTTGCCTGCCTATGAAGATGTAAGGGCTCGCAGCTCCAACACCACAACTGCCTGCACCATGTCATGCTTCCTGCCATGATGATAATGGACTAAATCTCTGAACTATAAGTCACTACAACTAAATGTTTTCCTTTATAAGAGTTGCCATGGCCTTGGTGACTCTTCACAGCAATAGAAACCCTAACGGAGACACAGAAGCAAGTAGAATAAAACGAACAAACAAATAAATGAAATTTTAAAGAAATTCTTGGAGTTGGTGTGGGGAGGTCACCCCCAGACACTAGGCTCAACCACCATGGCATTCTGCAAGTGGGGATTACATCGTATATCTTTGGACTTCTTTAATTTTCCTTTATTTTTTCAAAAATGAAAACTGTGAGATTAGGTCACTGCCTCTGTGCTTCTTTTTGGAGAGCTGACACCTCCAGCGTGAATGAAGCTAATGATGAGAGACAGCATTTTAATGTTAATTAGAGAGTCCATGTGTCTTCCTTCAACAGAGAACCATTGCTCTTTTATGTACCAGATGAAAGCGGAGCCCTTGCTTGGAGGAAAACGGGGTACACGGTCAGAAGAGAAAGTCGTTTCCATTTCATAATTATGCCGATGATTGTTGCTTTTTGTAGAGTGAAGGATCTTGAGAGAGCAGGGTACTTGAGGCTAGCACAACTGCCTGGCAGGAAGCCTCTGAAGAGTCGCTAAGACCCTCTTTTCTGTCATTTAGTAAACACTGTTAGGAACTGTAATCTCAATTATCAAACAGACTCTCCACGACATTCTCTGTGGCCTCATTAGATAGCCAAGAGGTGGTAGGATGGGTCTGTCTAGGCAGAAAGGGCAGAAAACAAAGAGGAACACTGGCCCTTCTCCCGGAGTTCCCTACACAGTGCCAATCCCCAGGCTGGAAACAGTGCACACTGGTGGTAGACCATAGTCTTCCTGTTTGAACTTGAGATGTCCCCACTGGCTCATATTTTGAGCACTTGACCCCCAGTTTGTGGTAGAGAGGGCTCCCTTGCCTTCCCCGTGGTGATGGCCTGACATCCCTCCAAAGTCATAAGCCAGCATCAGCCTCTCCCAGCGCGACCGTTTCTGCCAGGCATTTTCGTTGCAGCAATGTGAACATAACTAACGTGACTTTCAGGCCACTTAAAAATAAAGATGAAGGGGGAAAATGTAGACAGCTTCATTGTCTTTAGAAACTCAGTTTTCACATCCATGTGAATGAGTAAAAGTAACTCAGGGGTCTGCAAATTTATTATATGCATTTATTTCAGGTGTGTGTGTGTGTGTGTGTGTGTGTGGTCAGTGTAGAACTCACAGGAGTCAGTTTTCTCCTTCCTTATATCATGGGGGGGTCTTGGGGCTTGAACTCAAGTCATCAGGCTTGGTAGCAAGTGCCTTTACCTGCTGAGCCATCTTGTCTACCCCATGCTCAGGCATCTATATAAAGCCCCAGACTTTCCAGGGGGCAGAGTAGAGTTACAGGGTGTTATGAGGCTAGGCCTATAACTGCTAGGAATGCATCTTGGTAGGATAAGGCAGAGAAAGGCAGAAAAGTAGTGGCCTGGGGTGTTTCATTGATCGCCTACTCCTTAGTTTTTAACCAATGAATGGGTAAAGGAAAACCAATGATGAGTAAGATGTCAACATACCATTTTCTTTGGGTTAAGTTCAAACTTTAAAAAAATTGTACTACTTCTAGATGTACAGAAATGTCACCAAAAGAACGTTCATCCACCCTCCCCGCAGTCACAGCTAATCTTTGCATCTTGTAGCCATGGTCCATGTATAAATGCTTCCAAGTTTTACAAGGATTTCACCAATGTTCTCACTAATTCCCCATTTCTGTCCGCAGGTACAGTTCAGAACACTAAGCTGCATTCCACGTTTGTTCATTCTGGCATACAAATTTCCATATTGCTTGTTAACTGGGCAGATTATTAGACAATGAGTCACAGTCCTTTGGTATTCGGAAGGTAAAGAATGTGTGAGAACACACTCTACATGCTGGAAAGTTAATGCAGCCTCATTCTGAGATTTTAAAAATATTGCCTGTTATGGTGGTACACCCTTTTAATTCCAGAGTTTGGAAGGCAGAGGCAGGTTAATCTCTTTGAGTTTGAGGCTAGCTGGGTGTTCATGATGACTACACCAGGCCAGTCATAGCTACAAGGCCCTGTCTCAAACACAAACACACACGCACACACACAAGATTGAAGATGCCTAAACAGTGGTAAAGACTTTGAAATCCATACCTGATTTATGACTAGACAGTCCATATGGGTGACACTTGTCAGACAGCAGCTAAGCTATATCCCATGTGCTGACAAGGATCTTCTGGGATGTTCTGGCCAAAATCAATAGCAGATTAGGCAAGTCAAGCAGATGACTGACAAGCAGAATCAGGGAGTTATCTTTTATCATAGACCCAATTTTAATTCTCTTTTTCATTGTGCAGATTCAGCCTTGGGAAATGCAGATCATACATACATACAATCCATAATCAGAAAGAATAATCTAAATAAAATCAAAACTGTTTCTTTTTAAGCATTTACCAATGGCTATAACAAGAGTATGGAGAAATGAATTGATGAAGGAGTTCAGGATTTGTAGTTCTGGCTGTCGAAGTGTGTATATTGATGGTCCAGTTACTCAGATGTTCAACACAGTGTTGTTAACAGCTAATTAGAAACAACATGATATTTGGCCAGGATTGCTTGGACAGATAAAGGAACATATATATGTATTTGTGTATTTTATATATAGTGTTCAGTATACAGATCTGTTATAGAAGACTATTTAGTGACATGTTGCTCCACATGGAAATGATAACAGCCAATCATATTTCTGTTGTGTATATAAACACATACTTGTGTGTCTTAAAAAGTATTTGTCCTAAGTCTATTTTCTAAGTGGAAATTTTTATTGAGATAACTTAGATACCACACAGTTTGCCGGTTTAAGATATTTACTTGCTGAGGGTGGTGGCCCTCTTCAATCCCAGTACTGGGGAAGCAGAAGTAGATGGAACTCTGTGATATTAGAGACAAGTTTGGTCTATATTGTGAACTCCAGGCCAGACCCAGCTACAAAGTGAGACTCTGTCTCAATTTTTTTTAAATAAACAAATACTTAATCTGTACATCTCATATAAAGTGTGTTATGTAATATCGGATGTCTTTTTTAATTGTAGTCCCTTGACATAAAACACCTCTTTTTCTCCCCAAGGCCTAGCCATATTGCAGCATGTGTCAGTCAGCACTTTCTTCCTTTTTATGACTGAACTGTAATATTTTACTCTTTGGACATGCTGGGTTTTATGTGCCCACTCACCACTGGATGGGCATTTCCTGTTTCCCCTGCCTGGCTATCATAAATACCGCCACTATAACATTTGTGCATACGTGTTTGTGTTGACCTAAATTTGTAAGTTTGGGGAACTGACCTGGGAGTAGAATTGCAAGGTCCTGAAGTAATTCTCTACTAATAGGGACATTACTGAGCAATATAGCTCCAGTGCTTTTTTTTTTTTTCAGAGACCACATTCTTGAAGAAAACTGACTCTCTTTCTCGGCAGTTGTCAATCACCAACAGCTCCTCGTCTAAGGGTGGGGCTTTGTGCCCACCTCCCCTCTCCATGCTGAACTTGTGCTGGCTTGAGTTGTTCAGATCTTCCATCACAACTGCTGACTTCCTTTGTTCCATTTTTAATTGGTTCCTTTTTATGGCATGAGTTCTTTGCAGATGCTGTGTGTAAGTCCCAAATGAGATGTATGTTTTTCAATTTTTTTTTCTCCTTTCACATTCTTTTTCTCCATTTAGTAATTTACTTATTCGTGTGTGTTTGTTTGCGTTCCGGTGGGGATTGCATGTGTACGTGTGTGCAGTCTTTAAGAGCTCAGACAGACACGACAGCACCATCTGCAGGTCGTGGTATTCGTGCTTATTCGTTGTCCGCACTCCCATTTCCCCCACCTGAAAGTCCTAGCCGGAGCACTTACTGTGATGCGCTAGAGCAGAAGTGGGAGCAGATAGCATCCTATGCATTTTATTTATTTATTTTCGTCTTGGAGAAATGCGTGCATGCTAAGTGGTTTCTCTACTCTAAGCTATATTCCCATCCCTTTTACCACACTTATTATTTTGAGCATGATCTCACTAAGTGATGCAGGCTGGCTTTGAACTCATTCTGCAATCCAGGCTAACCTTGTTCTCATGATTTTCCTGCATCAGCCTCCCAAGGAGCTGGGATCACTAGAAGCTGGGATGTACCAAAAGGCCTAGCCTTCTCTATCTTCCTCTGACCTAAAATTCTTAAAATGAAAGTCTATTAAATATATATATATATAATATTTAACTAAAAATCATGAAAGACTACCTATAGATATCTGTGTATTAGTCTATTAGCTACTTGATTATCTATCTGCCTGCCTTAGATAGATAGATAGATAGATAGATAGATAGATAGATTCTTCATCATCATCATTGGGAAATAAAATTATAAATTTAGTTCAAAAATTTAATTGGCTTTATTTGTAACTCTGGAATAAAACAATACTCCCACAAAATGGAGTAAGTGTTCTGATTAGGCGAACATGAAAGACATATTAAATTAAAATATAGTTATGTAATTCCCCTAATTCCCTTGCCTTCCCTTTAATTCTTACCATGCCCCCATCCCTGCTCCCTCTCAAGTTTATGGTCTCATTTTCTTTAATTGTTAAATTGTTTTATATATATATATATTACATATAACACATTATATATAAGTGTGTGCATATAGATATATACACACACATGCTTGTGTTACGTGTATGTGTGTGTGTGTGTGTGTGAAGTCAGGGCTCTTTGTGAACACAAACCAAATCCATATTCAAATAAAAAAGCCAGGATGTTGGTTCATTTTTATTTGGAACACTTAAGGCAGCAGTTCTGTGGGTCATGACCCCCACAGGGGTCACATATCAGATCTCCTGAATGTCAGATATTTAAATTACCATTCATAATGTAGAAAATTATGAAGTTATGAAGTAACAATGAAACAATTGTATAGTTGGGGGTCACCACAACATGAGGAGCTGTTTTAAAGGGTCCCAGCATTGGGAAGACTGAAAATCATTGGCTTAAGGGAAGCCTTCAGAGTCCCAGGGTCACTAAGATCCAGCCTTCATTTCCCAATTCCACTCCCTCTGAAATGGCTCCATTCTTCTCAGACAGAATTGCCTCCTGAGGCATCTCTGACAAGTCTGTAGTCATAAGCTGCAAATCTAAAAACCCCAATGAAAAAACAGCTTTCCCAAGAGTTCTAACAGTCCAGGGCTGAGTCCCCTAGGTATGTCTCAAACCATGTACCTTTCCTGCCCCAATCATTACAAAGAGGGGCCTGTGGCCCGATGCTGCAGGACAAGGTCATGTGCCTATTCCTACAGGGAAGAAATAACATTAGCCTTACCGTAATCACAGGATCCAAGGATGGGAGAATAGGCCACTATATAGGATAATTGGAATATTGTTGTTAACATGCAAGGGTGACACTAATGACTAGGTCCTCCCAGATGTGATGGCATGGATTTGTGATCTCAGAACTTGGGAGGATGAGGTAGGAAGATCATGAATTGTAGGCCAGCCTGAGCCATGGGCTCACAGACAAACAAAAACCTGAAACAACAACAAAAATCCAGGGCTTTGTTATCCCAAACTTAGGAGTTTTCTACCTGGGCACACTCCTCTGTCTTTAGGGTTCGTTAGCTAATGTCTTCCTTACTCCCCCCTCCCCCCCACACCTGTCATGCACAAAGCACTTGCTGAACCAGCCTGAAAGCTGTCAGTCAATCATAACTCTGCATACACATTTAAATTCAAGCTATTTGTAAAGACTAGACAGCTAGCCCAATGATGCATCACAGAGGCTCTCTTCTGGTCTCATAATGAGCCAGCTGATCCTGCTGCCCTGACTCCACGGACAGGGCTTTCATTTGCCACTCTTTGTGGCTGTGGTGAAACACTGGCCAAAAGCAGCTTAGGGAAGAAAGCACTAATTTTGGCTTGTGGTTCCAGAGGGAGAAGCCCTACGGTAGCTGTCTTAGTTCCCTTTCTATTGCTGTGACAAAAACCCATGGACAAGGCAACTTGTAAAAGAGTTATTTGGAGTTTACAGTTCCTGAGGGTTTGAGTCCATGATGTCAGAGTGGAGGTAGCAGGCCACAGGTGACTGGAGTTGCTGCTGCAAGCTCACACAGCACACCATAAAACAGGAAGCAGAGAGCTATCCATCTATCTATCTATCTATCTATCTATCTATCTATCTATCTATCTATNTATCTATCTATCTATCTATCTATCTATCTATCTATCTATCTATCTATCTATCTATCTACCTATCTATCTATCTTTCTATCTATCTTTCTATCTCATCGTCCATCTATCTACCACATTGATAGACAAAATTACAAATTTAGCTTAAAAATTTAATTGGCACTCAAAATGGGGCTGATCTTTTGAAGCCTCAAAACCCACCCCTAGTGACGCATCATCTTCTCTAGAAAAGCTACACTTCTGAATCCTCCCCTCAACCATTTGGGAACCAAACTTTATGAGGGAAGCATGGTAGCAAGTGATTGGACAAGAAGCTGAGAGATCACAGTTTTAACCACCAGTGAGAGGCAGAGAGAGTGAACTGGAAGTGGAGCCAGGCTATCAACCTCCAAAGCCGACCATAGGGACATCCCAAGCTTCCATAACCTCCTCAAACAGCACCCTCAACCAGGGACTAAATATGTGAACCTGTTCATTTAAACTGCCGCAAGTACTCAAACATAACTTCCCATGAGCCAGAGGTGCTGTGGGGTTCTCTGGTGAAACAACTAGAATTTTGTAACAATTCCCCCCAAAATAAATGTGCAAAAAGAGTTTTACAGGAGGTTGATACTGAGTGCAATGTTCAATGATGACAAAGGAATGAAAAACAGTAAGGATTTAATTATTAAATTACAGCTGATGCTTTCCCGTCGGGCAAATACACAGAGAACCCGCAGCCAACCATTTTAGAAAGCACAAAGCTATCAACATATGTGAAAGAGAACCAAAATGACCTCATTTCAGCCCAAGAAGATATCTCAAAACATGCCGTGGGCATCATTCTCAGAAAGATCAATTTTTTTTTTACTATAAGGCAATCTGTTTAAAAACCAGTAACAAAATAAGGTTTAATTAAATAAAATAGCCTATAATTAGAGATAAAAATTTGCATTTCTAAGTTATATATGTATACACACATAAAAATGTGACATAGGAAAAAAAAACTAAAAATTAAGAGCTAAGCACCACATTGAGAAAGATAAAAAATGAACAGAATAAATCACAGACTATAGAAAAGGAAGCAACACAGATAACAGGAAAGGCAGAAGACAGAAAACAAAGAACCAACAACAAAAAAGAAGCCAAAGTGTGCCTTCCCTCCCTCCCTCTCCACCTCCCACCCACACCATTTTCTCTCTCCCTTCTTTCCTTCCTTTCTTTCTCTAACTAAAACAGAGAAGCCTCTGACAAGAATGAACAAGGCAGGACAAGATGACACACAGTTTCAGGACTGGAAAAGTAGACACAAGTGTAGTATTTATTTGCTTTGAGACAGGGTCTCACTACTGTCACCCTGACGGTCCTGGAACTCAATAGGTAGACCAGGTTGGCTTTGAACTCACAGAGATCTCCCTGCCTCTGCCTCCCGAGTGCTGGGATTAAAGGCTTGCACCACCACACCTTTTACTACAGGTCTTGTGCAGATAAAAACATAAAACTTCCAGTTATTCTCATGTAGGCAATGGAAAACACTTGGGCACTTATAGTTTTAAATTTAAAAATGTAACAAAATGGAATGTTTTCTCGAAGTAAAATGACCACTTGAAGACTGACTTCTGAATGAAAAAATAACCATATATTTATAAGAACATATGGATGCCAATGGAGTTGCATACATAATACATAAAGAATCTCTACAACCATCCTTATCAGTAACAACATTTTAGGGATTAACACTAAACATGCAAGCAATATAAATGTCAAGTTATAGTATCATTAATCATAATAATTAAAAGAAGACAACCAGGCAAAAGACATAGACAGACATGTCACACAGAAATACTCATCTAAAATCAGTTGCAGTAATAGTAATCATTGTTAAAATGAAAGTAAATGTCAAAATGAAATCTAATTCTGTAGCCTGTAGAATGACTAGCATCAACACTCAAAGGATACCAGATGTAGGGTATGATGCCAAGAAACTATCTCTTTAGACATTGCTGGCAGAATCTCTAACAGTAAGCTACCTCGAAAAGACTTCAACTCAGAACGATAATTGCTTACATATTAAAAGACAGGGATTCTGATCTAAAATGTTTCTAGCAGAAGTATCTAAAATTGCCCCAAACAGGGGACAACTTCATATCCATCAAGACTGAAATGGTTAAACTAATTTTCTACATTCATATAATGTCATATTAACTGCTGATTTCAAAATAAGATACCAAGAGACAAGTCAATGTTGACAATTCTCAACAAATATTGCTACTTTAAGTGAAAGAAGCCAGCATTAGTTAATGAATATTATGTGACTCCATTTAAATTAATGTTAGAAAAAGAAAAACTAATCCATGATGACAGAAATCACAGCAAGAGTTGCCTGAGGAGAGGTTGAGTGGCCATTGGCTGGAAGGTATACATAAAGGATTTTTCTGACTGAAATAATGAGAACATCCTGAGTTTTCCTGGGTATGAATATTAGCTATACTTGTCAAAACTCATCACATCAAACATTTAATGGCTATGCGTACATTTTTTTCTCAATGACAGTATCTTTCTAACCAGTCCTGTAAAAGATCAGAAAAACAATTTGGTAGTTAGGTTTCCATGTACACCCACACATACAAGCACATTTAGAAAATTAACCATTAGTCTTCAGCGGTTCTTAAATTCTACTCATCAGACACAGGACCCGACTTGATAATTCTGCATTTTTCCACACTTGGATTATGAGTTGTTTTGGTTATATGCTGTGAATTTGATCCTTGGCTTGTGGTGCTGTATTGTGTGATTATGGGGACTTGGAAGGTCTAGCCTGTCTGGAGAAAGAAGTTCATGGGTAGCAGGTCTTTGGGAGGCTACTGTTCCTGGCCCTTTCCCGGGTGTCCTTTCACACTGTATCTTGTGCAACAAGAGGCACAGCCACCATCACATTCATCCCATAACTTTGATGGTCCTCTCAAGCTCATGGGCCCCGTAACTGGGATGGAGCCCTCTGAAGCTGCGAGCTGAGCTAAATCGTTCTGCTTTTAAACTTTCTTAGATATTTTTGTCATGGCTAGACAAAAATCTATGCTATAGACACTCACCTTCACCTTAGTGTATGGGCTGGTGGGAAGTCAGGTAACCACAGTGAGGGGGGAGGCAGTGGGTACCTGGCAGGTCCTAGAGCCCATGCAGCAGACACTGTGGCACCTCCCGGGAGATCTTCAAAACCTTGATTTTGTTCTACTAAGCCTTGTCTTAAGACTGTGGAGAATTGGACTCCATCCTAATCCCAGGAGATTCATTTTCCTTTCATCTGAACAATGGAAATGTATCCTCGCTGTGTTGGTTTGGATAACAGTCAGGTGACACCCTGCTGCCCATACATATGTAAAAAGAGCCTGCTTATAACAGGGCAGGACTAGGCAGAGAAACTTCCAAAAGTATTTCCTAGGTTTTAAGAAGGAACAAAGAAAGACTTTCTTGAGCGTGTGTGTGTGTGTGTGTGTGTGTGTGTGTGTGTATAGCAGGCTTTGAGCACTGCTGAGTGCAAAGACAATACCCAGGTTTTCTACAGATATTCCCCATCCTGGAAGCCCAGTCTAGAGGGAAAAGCCAGGTTCAGCAACAATGCTGGCCCTTGGAAAAGAAAGTATGTCTTTGATAAAACTATCAAATCAACAAACTAGCCAAGCATGAGCATCTCTGTATTCTAGCTTTCTATGTGAGATCATGAATGCTCTCTTCCCACACAATCTTAGCTTGTGTCAATTTGGTTACTCTAGCATTGACTGTCCCCAAATATCTCAACTTGTCCCTCATGATTTGATAGTCCTGTCTAGGGCCATGAGAAGATACTGGGAAATGCTAAATGAGGGGTGCTTCAGTTCTGCCCTGAAGTGTCCTCCTTGCTTGCAGTGTCAAAAGTGGGCTCAGAAAAGGCGATGCCATCTGAGGGAGGTAATGTCACCCAGGTCTCTTGACAGCCATGACAATACAGAGAAGGGAGTCACTCCACATAAATTTAGAGACACCAATCTACAAAGTCCTTTTCTGGATAGCCTTCACTGGTTTTCCCAACTGGACTCTGGTCTTCTTCTCCTTGGGTATCATATCTTGAGTCATTCAGATATGCTTCTCTTGGTGGAGTGGGCATCCCAAGTCTGATCCATCTTGACCTTCCATGATGCTTACACCAAGGAACCATGTAGCCCTGTTGGTCTGGAGACACACATCATTTAACTGTTGTCCCATGGTGAGCAGCTAAGATTTACCTTCGGTCCTCATCCACTCACCCATCCATCTACTCACCTGTAGAG
>LOEQ01000143.1:377874-392520 GCA_001685075.1 Bramus lutescens | reverse complement strand
CTCTGGTAGCCACGGGGAGAGGAAGATACTGTTTTCTCTAGGTTTCTTTAAGGGTGTGGTCTCAGCTAGTTTAGTAGGTAAGGAGAGATAGATCTGGGAGGAGTTGGAGGACCTGGTAAATATGATTAAAACATGGTATGAAATCCCTTAAGGACTAATAAAAAGCTATCACACATGTGTTTTATATGTAATTTACAACATGCAATATGTATAATGTAGGTATTATGTTATTTACTATGACATGTCTATTATAAACACTGTCCTGTTGCCTGTCCCTCAATACATATAGTCATGGGCACAGCTGTATTCATTTGCCAGGTGACTGGTATGGACAAGCATCTGCCATGGGAATCTTAGAGACCCAAGTCCGGCAGGAAGCTTCTATATGACAGGGAAGAATTATGATAATGGCTCCTTGTTCACTATAGTAATGGCTTCTTTCCTTAGATTTTTGTTAGTGTATGTTGACTGTATGAAGAGACGGGTCTCATAAAGAATTTTTCTCTGAACTGTTCCATGCACTTTGACTGTGTTCACCCTACTCTCCTGTCCTCTGAACCCTGACTCGCTATTTCATTTCCTCACCTCCCTTCTGCTTTCTATCGTCAGGTCACACACACAACACACATCACACACACACACACAAAGTCACACACACGTTCACTCAATGTACATCACACATGCAAGTATTCACATATGTGGAAAAACACAAAGCATTTGTCTGAATCCGGCTTATCTCACCAAAGATGACGGTTGCTCTCCGGTTTCATCCACTTTCCCTCAAATGACAGGATTTTGTTCTTCTTTGCATTGCTTATGTGTTCCCCATTCTCCCCAACCATCCACCAGGCTGTTGTGAATAGGGTAGCCTTGATCTGGATCTGGACTTCACGTGGCTAGGAGGAACCTGCCAGGGCACCACCTTTCAGGAGATTTTCTGCTGTCCTGTTCCATTTTGCTGTGGCAAATTTCAAGAAGTGAGCTGGGTGATTTTTTTCCTTTTTGTGGGTGCATGTGAAGAGTATGAAACAGAAGCCTAGGACTGGGGAAACCCTCTTCCATTGTCTTCTGAGAGCCCAGGCAGCTGCAGGATTCCTGGAGAGATGCAGGAATCTTGGAAGGTGCTTAGTGAGAACTGGCAATGCCAGAGGCTGGTAATTCTGGACAGAAACACTTCACAGTGCAGGGGGCATGCAGACAACCGAATCCTGTGGCCTCAGCTTTAGCAATGGGCCAGTAGGCAGAAGTAGGGGTTATCAAGGATTATGTAAATGTGAATCAGTATTATCTTACTCAGAGTACAAAGGAGACCCCGCTTAGACACTTCCCTCTGCAAAGCATCTCACAGGCTTTGCCAAAAGGAATGACCAGATTAGGACTCCAATGGCACCTTCATGTTGGATAAAGTGATTGCAAGCTAAGCCTCTACTTACAGAGTAATAGTAAAGCCCATCGAGCGTCATTGAGCTTGGAGCCTCCAGTGTCAGAGAAAGTACTGGAAAACATAAATAAGGGATCTACAAGAGCAGAGAACTCAAAGATATACCAGAGACCCACTTCTCAGTCACAGCAGCAGGAGCTGGGAGCTTGGCTCTGATCCATTCTTCTTACAGGAGCAGTACAAGACTGATCTTGGAGGGACCCTGATCTCTCCAAACCTTACTGACAGCTTGAGGCTGTTCACATTCAGAGAAGAAAGTGCACTCTGAGCTTCTGGACTGCCCAGGTTTAAGCTTGAATTTTGTCACTATTTATTAGCTGTACAACCATAAATAAAATTTTAATCTGCTCTTTCTCCCTCCTTCCTCCTTCCTCCCTTTCTCCCGTCCCCACTCCTCTGCTCTGTCATCCTCCCTCCTTTACTTCCTTCTTTCCTTGCTCTATTCTTGCCTCTGTTTCCTTCCCTGCTAATCAGTTTGATCATAAGAGTCCATAGCAAAGTAGGCCTGTTGCTATGATGACTGCACATCCTCCTTTCAAGTCACTCATAATATTATTCATGTCCAGCAAACTTTAGCCATAACTATTCTGCTTGTTGTTACTCTAATTATGCCTGCTTCCCGACCTCTTCTCTCTGGACCTAGGGGCAATATGACATCGATTTAAGAAAACCAATTTGAAACCATGCAACCAAGGTACAAAATGTTCACTGTCCAGTGTGACTCATATCATTCTTACTAACATCCTTTGATATGGTCGCCATCCTCACTTTTTTCTGAGCTCAGCTTCCCAGTGGCATGTCATGGTCCCTACTCACCCTCTGGTTCACTTTGGCCCCTGGCACCATCATGGCTGATGCTTATTACTTTCCTCTTTTCCCATCAGGGCCCACCTCTCTGGCAGTAAGAAGATATGGAGATAACATTCTTCCATCTTCATTGACCCAGAGCCCAACAGAGAAGCCCCCACCCCTCCCAGGAGAGATGTGCCTGAGAGATGTACCACATCTTCCAAGCAGACCAGAAGTGTGAAAGGTCTGCCTTGGTGCAGAGAGCCCATCTGACACTTCCAGTGATTCTCAAATTCCTCCCAATGACTTCATGGCCCATATGCATGCCTCCAGTCCCACATCCAGATTCCAGGCATCCCTTCCCACCAGGTAGACCAGTAGATTCGAGTACCTTTCTCTTTGTACAGGAACTTGCTACATAGTGTGGACCCAAGCCAGGTCACCATCATGGCTGATTCTGTGCAATATGCATAGGACAAGCTTAGGTGGTTCTGGTGCTAACTGCTCATTCACGTTCTGCCCTTGGCTTGCTCTTGGCTCACTCTACTGACTACAGGGAACACACATGGTGCATCTTCCCCTTTCTTATATGTTCTCTTTCTCCACCTCTATTCTGCGGGGACCTGTCCCTATTCCCTTGAAGTAGCTGATTTCAATTATAATTAGCACTTAAAACTGCTTTCTAATCTATTTTACCTCAGAACTCTCCCTTTGAACATTCTAGACACTCAAGCATTTTTTTCTGTTTTTTTTTTTTACTTTCTATTCCCAAGGTGGAGAATCAGATTGACACAACAACTCTTGTATTCAGAAGATGCTGGCTCCTAGTCTCTCAGTGCCTCCAGGAAAGGGCAGAGCTCCATGAAACTTCCTAGTAGCATCAAGTCAGCAGGGAAGAGCAGGGGAAACCCCATGTCAGGTGTGCACATGGATTCCTGCATCCTGTGGCCAGCCTGGCCTTAACATTTAGCTCTGTTCTCTAGGGGATAAAGGAAACAAAGTGTTGCTTTACAAAGGCCTGAGGGAGGGAGAGTGGGACCCTACAAACTCACACACCTGGAGACAGAACTAGCTCCGAATCCCACTCAGTGCTCCACACTCCCCATGTTCACACCTTACTGAGTCTGCAGGGCACCGTGAAGTCCTAGAACTTTCAAATGCTGCGTGTCAGTCAAAACGGTTGTGACAAACTCAAAAGGACCATACAACCCCAGGGCAGAGTTTTCTTTATCATATCCTGGGCTTTTGCCTAGAGACCTTCTGGGTTCTGAGAAGGTGGGTGAGTCTGAGGATGGCTGTCCCTGAGCACTGGGCCCACAGAGCAGCAGCGTGACTGCAAAGTCAAGTTTACTTCCTTCTCACCTGCCTTGCAATTCCCCTGACATCTGAAGAGCTGGACAAAAAGACTAAGCTTCTGAAGCAGCATTCCCTTAACCTTGAGCTATAGAAGGGTGCACCAGACTAGGAAAAGCACACTAGAGGGGAGGGATGCTGTAAAGGCTGGAAGTGTTGCTCAGTGGTAGAACACTCACGTAGCAGGCCGAAGTCCTGGCTTCCAAACCCAACACAGCAAAATAGAAAATCACTGGTCTTGAACCAAGTCTTCTGGTTCCTGCCTCAGAGTGGCACAATTTCTCTGTGTAGTGGGAAATTCTATTACCCCTCTCTCAACCCTCAGAACTTGGGCTAAAACCATAATTCAGTTTCTATAGATGAGAAAAACAAGGCAATTAGAAAAGGCACATATGTCTCTAAGTTTGCTGTAGGTTATAAAGCACTGAGCGAGAGAGTCTATGACACATAATTGTCAATTTCACCGAAGTAAAATGCCAATGTCAAGTGCTGGGCATGCTTAGCTGGTGACTGTGAGCACGTGGGCCCCATGAGAAGTGTTGGTTTGCACTTTGTTCTGCAGCATGAAGAAGCCACCACAGAGGAGAAAAGAACTGAGTGGCCTCCAAAATAACTTTCCGGTGTTGCTAGACTTGATCACTACTAAGAATCTGCAGCCAAGGATGCTATTTTGGTTGTCAGAGCTCTAGGCTCCCTGGCTTCCCTGTCAACAAGCACCCACAAGAGCCATCCTACAGACCCGATGGTTAGGCAAATGAGTCAAGGGTGACTAAACGGCAATATCAGCGTCCAGCATTAGCTCACCTACTAACCCATGGGTTTCTGCTTGATCATGTTCAATGCATTTCAACGCATATCAGACGCTTGAAAAAATTATCAATCGTTTATCATTTGGAATTCTGAGAACTGGATACCAGCAGTTAAGTGGGTTTACTGCTCTTCCATAAGATGCAGGTTCATTTCCCAGCCCCCACGTTAAGCGCTCACAACAACCTGTAGCTCAAGCTTTGAGAGATCCAGGGTCCTCTTCTCACCTCCATGGCCATCATCTCATGTGCACATACCTCCACAGGGACACACATGTATATATACATACACATAAATGAAAATAAATGATGAGGATTCTAAATTACCATTGAACACTAGCCTCTGTGGAAGTTTCTGGGGGCATCATTGTGAAAAATGTATACTGGGCAATTTGGAGTAGTTGAGATATGGCATATGACATTTTCTTTTGTGTTTTTGATGAGTAGAAGAGGAATATAGTGCTAGACGCTTTCCCTGGAAGCCCTATCCCCAAGAAACTGTTCCCAATTAAACGAGAACGGGATCTCCGAAGCTAACCTTTACAGCAAGGTTCGTATCTAAGACTAATTCCTTTACTGCTTCCCTTTGTCCTGGGATTCCCTCACTCAAGGCTGTAAAGGGCCCTCCTGTAGGGGACACTTAAACCCTGTCACCATGTCTGTGCAAGTGAACTTCCCCACACAGACCAAATGCCTCCTGGGAAACACAATTGATTATGACGATGCTGCCTTGGTCCTCCTCACCACTTACAATGCCCATGGCTACACTGTCTTTACAGCCACCCTCTGTAATGGGTGTTTCTCCAGTGCTGATGGAAAAAGCCAAGACAGCAAGAAACAGCAGGGGAGGTGGTTCAGTAGGTAGAGTGCCTGCTCGACAAGCACATGGACCTCACTTTGGATCCTCAGCTCCACATAAAAGCCTGGCATGTCTGTAACCCTGGCGCTGGGGGTCTGAAGGCAGGGATAAACCGATCCTGGGGCTGAAGAGTGGTTCCTTGATCAACCAGTCCAGCCAATAGGTGAACTTATCATAAATAAATAAATAAATGTCACATAATAGAGGAATAAATAAATAAATAAATAAACAAATAAGTGTCACATAATAGAGGCAGACATCCAATTTGCACCTGTGCACAAGCCTGTGAGCAAACACCTACACACACATGTGTGCACACACATATGCACACACACCCACACAAATTCCAAGTCTTCTTTTCTGTGTGTAGTCCTTGAGGTTGCAAGTGGAGTCGTGAGTCCAAGCCTCCGTTAGTGCCAGAATGGTCCACAAAGCAGTTATCAAAAGCTGACAAGTTACTTCCAAAGTGACTGTCACAGAAGCGGTGGCTTTCGATAGGAAACAAAATAAAAGGCGTGTCCTAGCTACCCATGTGCTCATGTGGTCAGCGCACTGGCTGCGATGTGGAAATCACCACGGAAAACAGAGACGAAGGAGCCTGCCTGAAGAAGCCACAGCCGCGTGCTCACCCGCCCACCACAACTCAAGGTGGGGAAAGGAGAGGGAGCAACAGAGAAGCACAGGGAAATTTGCTGTTCCAATTAACAGAATTATTTGTATATATCCATTTCATTTAGCAGGATAAACTCAGCTGTGACTGTTTGGAAAGTTTGGGAGTCATCCAGTGCGCACCATGCAGCTCTGACATAAGACTCGTTTCTCCTCCAAGTATCCTTTTGCGTCTGCCTGGCGGGAGGCTGCAAGCGCAGAGCCAGCGTGGGTCTGTCACTCTGGACCTTGCAGGGCACCGCAATTGCTTCACCTGACCCAGAAAGACCAGGCATGATTTCGGCATGGAACTTAGCTCACCGCATTGTGAGAGGGGCCTCAAGGATGGGCTGTGGCAGAAACCTCATTCCTTGGTGCTTGTCAGTAAATTAAGAAGAGGAAGCCCAAACCCGCAGCTTTCATAGGGCAGAGGGCCCTCTGCACTGCCTGTATTCCAATTCTCATGGCCTTGTCGGAACCTTCTGAGAATCTTGATTGACAGCCTAAGAGGTGCTCTTCTGAGCTCAAGTCAAGTTTAAGAAGGCTGCAGGCTGCAGGCTAAGAGTGGGGTTCATTGTCCTGTCTAAAAACAACAAGAAAGGAAACACAGATTAAAGGGCTTGGTGGTTTATGTTAAAATTGTTGAACTGAAGCCATGAGACAGGCATTGTCTAGCAAGCAGACTTTTTGGATCTGCCTTAAATTACACGACCTAATGTCCTAAAAATAAGCCCAGATTTGGGATTCTACACCATGGTCTATCTCTCACCCTGTTCCCTCCTCTTTCTTGTTGCTTGTTCCCTCTTTATTGAAGTCTAAACTCGGAGGGAAGGCTATATAAACTTTGGATATGGCGATAAGAAGGATTCTGGCCTTTTTGAAATATGCATTGAAGCATTTGTGTAATTTGTCTGTATCTGAGGTTTTGGGGATGGAGTTCTGGCCTAGTTGGAGTAGCAGACTAGTATCAAATGTAGAGACTATGTCACCAGCTGTGTCAGTCTGTCCCGTGTCACTGTAATGAAATACCTGAAGCAGTTACTTTGACTGTTTCGGGGCTAGAAATCAAGATAACAACATTCCGGCTTTGGTGAGTACTTTCATGGTCTTTGGCTGTCGCAGGGTAGAGAGCAAGGGCAAGCGCCTATGGGAAGGGGAGCATCTCAGCTGGATTCAGGAAGCAGGAGAGCCCTGGGTGAGGATGAACACAGGCTTTTATGAAAACCTCTCCACTAGGACCTACCACCAGGTAAGTGGGAAAGCAATACCTTCAACCGGCCTAAGGGTCTTCGGCTGGGCCTAGCTGAAGGTCCCCTGTGCTCCATGCTCCCACTCCAAGGATGACACTCCCTACACACACTGAGGGACCATTTGAAAGCTTGCAGTTTCCTGCCTCCCCTGAGCCTGTTCAAGCTGCAGAGCTTGACTACAGGGCACTTTTTAAGCGGTGGAGAGGTAAGAACCCAGGAAAAGGGTCCTGCTGCGGGTGGCTGTGGTGTTTAGTCACAGTGATTGTTGAGATGGTTTCTTTCCCTGCTTCTATCCTCCCTTCCTCCTCCTCATTCTCTTCTCCCTCTCTCCCTCTCCTCCATCCCTCTTTTCCTTCCTTCCTTCCTCCCTCCCTCCCCTTCCTCTCTCCCTCTCTTCCCTCCNCCCTCCCTCCCTCCCTCCGTCCTACAGAATCCCAGAGGGAACCTCAGATATGTACAGAAGCTCCATCCTGGCAGAGTGAGATCATGTCGTCACCCTTACACATGTGAGCACCAGCTCAGGACTCCAGGTATGGACTGCATCCTTACCAACCTTCACTCCTCATTACTGCCCTCACAGCTGAGTAAATTCTTTCACAGTCAAGTGTATTCTTGGTGGCTGAAAAGGATGAATTTGCCACCTCTTTTTTTGCGGTGTGATTTGGGATGAATGCATCTGCCTGTGTGGGTGTGTACAGCTTCTCAGGGGACTCTGGAGTTCACACTTGGAGATCCTTCCATTGAGTACACCCTTCTTAAAACTGATCTATGTGCAAAAGGCATGTTTCACTGTGACATTAGCGTACAAGCACACAAAGCACTCTGGTCATAGCCACCTTTCTCCGTCTTTCTTGTCGCCCTTTGCTTCTGCTGTTTCCTCCTCGACATGCCCAATGGCCCCCTTTTATGTCCATGTTATTTGTCTCAGATTTCACAGAGGGTGGAATACAGTACTGGTAGCTGAGCTGATGTGTTGACATCTGGAGGATGCTTTGCGATCGTTGGGATGGTGGAGAGAAATAAAAAGAGATGTTTGCGAGTCTCGTAGCTGTTGGTATGCAATGAGGAGAGCCCGTTTTCTTTATTTTCATGCATGAATGTAATGTTCTAAGATGTTAAGACAAAAGCTACACAAACAACCTGTGTGTCCCTAACAATTGGGTTCTGTGGTCAGGATAGCTGCACTGTGAACATGGGTGGCCTTCATATCTTTGAGAGTTTTCCACAGTATCTTTCTTCACCACAATCAGTTTGAATCACAGAGGTCTTTCCCCTGGTTGTGTTTGTTCTTGTTGTATTTTACCCCTGGGAGGCTGTTGTGAGGGGATTATTTATCCAGGTTCTTTGTCAGAAAGTTTGTTGTTTGTGCATAGCCAAACAAAAAAGGCTATAGGTTTTCAGATTACCAACCCTCTGTGCAGTTAAAAAAAATTGATAGAGTGTAAATGGCTGCTTCCAGAATAAGAGAAACCCTGTGCCAAATATTTATCCAGCAGAGAAATACTATCTAGGATATATGACTAAGTAAAGCATTAAACAACAAGAGAGCAAATGATATGAATAATCACACTCAGAGGAAGGAGCACGGGCCAAGAAGCACAGAACGAGGTGTTCAATGTCCTTAACCATCAGGGAAATGCGAGCCCAATCCATGTTGGTATTCCATTGCGCCCAAGTCAGAACGGCTCTCAACAAAAAGAAAAACAAATACAGTCAAGGATGTCGAGGGAAATTTTTTCTCTACCCCTGATGGGAATGTTAGAATAGCCAGTGTAGAAATCAGTATAGAGGATCCACAAAATTTAAAAATCAAATTCTTCATGCAGTAGAGACACCTGCATATCTATGTTTCTTTATTACAGTAGTCATAAGAACCAATGTAGAGAACATGCTATGGTGTCCATCAACAGGATAAAGGGGATGTGGTCTAAAAGAAGTTTTACTCAGCCACGACGAATGGAAGGATGCTGTCTGCAGGAAGAGAAAAAGGAAAGAGGAAGATGGTTGCGCTATTCAAAGTAAGCCAGGCTCATAAAGACAAAAGCTACCTGATATCTGCCCTCTGTGGAACCTGGTGCAAAGGGCGTGAAGGGAGCAAAAGGCAGAAGCAAGGAAGGATGAGAAAGCATAACAGAGGCAGATATGATCGGAGTACTTCCTGGGTCTATGCAGATGTCATGATGAAATGCTTCCTTTGTTCATAGCTTTTAAGAAGAATGTACTAAATGGACAGATGTCAGCGCTAAGTTGAGAGTCATCTCCTTATAAGCCATCACACCAGTGCATGTAGATACAAGTGAGCACAGCTTTCACAGGTTAGAGGATATACTGGCAATTAATTGCAGCTTCAATTGGTTCCCAGTGAGAAGCTCCATTAAGCCAGCCTTAGTCCAGCACAAACAGATGCCTTCCCATCATGGCTGCTGTAATGTGACTCCAAACAGCCAGGTTATGAAACTAAGCTAGATGGCGATTGACAGGTTATAGACAAAGATAATATCGTGGTCCACTCCACGTTATCAGATCCATATATCCAGACCCACAGAACAATGAAATTATGCCATGTTCCAGAAAGTGGGCAGAATTAGAGCAAAAATAATCCAGACTCCAAGTTATCTCTCATATGCAACATCTAGATTTTAAAAGAAAGAAAGATGGGTAAGAAGAAGGGATAGTTGGGAGGGCCAATGGGCAGTGGGGAGGTCTCAGGGTAAGAAAGGCGATAACTAATATAATCCCACTGTCTATGTGTGTGGAAGCATACCTAAACCGATCAATTTTTACAACTACCCTACGACAATTGAAAAAGGGAAACGATAAGGCTGGACAGACGGCTCCATGGTTAAGAGCCCTGACACTCTTGTGGAAGACCTAGGTTCAATTTCCAGCACCCGCGTGGCAGCTCACAGACACATGCATCCATCTCTCTCTTCTGGACTCCACTGGCACTGTAGGCACATGGTGTGCACACACACAAGCAGGTGCGCACACACACACGTACAATAAAAATAACATTATTTCTTAAAAAGTAGAAGGAAAAGTTTGATTCAAACAACAGTAATAATAAAGGACATATTTATATAAGAGAATGTTTCTCAATATACAGTATTGATTTTAAAAATACAACCAGGGTTTCAAAAAGAAAAGGAAAAAAATAAAACAAAGAAAGAAAACAATGAAATGGCAATTTCTTAGTATCAAGCAAGATTTCCCAATGCAGGCACACAGAAAGCCGGATACTCCATGATGAAATGAATTGTAGGCAGCTCGCTAGAAACGTGAAGTGAACCAGGGCCACACATGGTGCTGTGTGGACACATCTCTTAACATTTTCTTCCTCTTTATGCTTCTATTCTAATCAAATTTGTCCTCTAAAAGATCCCATTGACTGGGGAGGAAACTGAGACCCCTGGACAAATTCTGTGCCCGACATCTCAGAGCGAGACACTGACCCAGGACAGGGATGGGACCCAGATGTTTGGCAAGGCCAAGCCTTCCAGGCCCTGTGTAGGGGGAGGGCCTATTGTGCACTCTGGGGACCCATCCCAGGGTCATTGGGGATGCCCTCTACACACCATGCTTCCTGTTTATCTTCCCGCTAGGCAGCACACACCGCTGGGAGAAAGGTTCAGAGGGTTTCCTGACACACAAAGCCCCTAGAAGGCAATATTTTGATGATTTAAGTGTAAGTGATCAGGAACATGTGGGTTTCATTTCCTGTGGAATACACTTGGGTCTGAAAATGAAGGGGAAGCATGCTTGGCAAAGCACAGTCCAGCTTTCTCGAGCCCACTGAAGTGATGTAACTGAATGTGAAGGAGGCTAAGCCGCCCCCTTCCTCCCTGGCTCCCACTGGGCTCCCACTGGTGTGCATAGCAAATCCATGCAGAACGGGCTACCACTGCAGCCTTGACCTTGTGGAGAAGGGGCTGAACAGAAGGCAGGGGCCCGACAAGGACGTTTAGCAGCTCCTTAACTGTTTGTGCCTGCACGAGAAGGAGGTCCTTATCCCAGCAAGGTCTACAAAGTCCCACCTGTCCTCAGAAGTCTGGCCATGCTTTGGTGATCCATTTAGCTGTCAGCTTGACACCTTAGGCAGAGAGAACCTTGGGGGTGGCATTACCTCCATCAGATTGTTCTGTGAGCATATCCGCAACATCATTTTACTGGTTGTTACTTGCTGTAGGAAGGCCCAGTCCAGTGTGGGTAGCACCATCCCTGGTACATCCTGGGCTTAATTAAAAGCCTGGCTGGGCAGGAGCCAAGGAGCAAACCTGCCCTGGCTTCCCTCAGTGATGGACTGTGGCCTATAACCTGAATAAACCCTTTTGTCCCCACATTGCTTTTGGTCATGGTGTTTATCACAGAAACAGAAAGGCAAAATCAATTGAATTTGATAGTTATACTTCAGCAGGAGAACTTACAGCCATCACGATGGGAAGTTATAGGATCCAATGGGAGCAGCCACTCAGGGGCTATGACTTAGGCTTCACTGTGATTAATATATCTGACATAAACATATTGAGAGTCTTTTTTCTGTCCTGCCAGCCAACTCCCAAATCATGACCATGGAGACATTATTAAATATGAAAGCTTGCCCAATAGCTTAGGCTTGTTTTTAGCTAGCCCTTATAACTTAAGTTCACCCATTTCTATTAATCTATGTGCTGCCCCAAGGCTCCTTTACCTCATCTTCATATTGTCCATCCTGTTTTCCTGCTTCCTCCCTGTCTCCTCATGTCCCCTACCCCTTCTTCTTCCAAGTGTCATCTCTGCCTAGAAATCCACCCTGGCTATTGGCCATTCTGTTTTTTATGAAATCAATCAGAGTGACATTTCTTTACTGTACACAAAAAGATTATTCCACAACATAAACAACTCAAGGAAGAAACAATGGTTTGTTTTGTAGAGGGCATTGGTCCATCATAAGGGGATGCCAGTGAGCCTTGGTCCATAGTGAGGGAACATTCAGTAGAGAACGGTAGCTCATACCGCAGCAGAGCAGGGACCGGAGACTAGGAACCAGGCTATAAGCTCCCATGTTTCACCCCTAGTGACCTGTTTTGACCAGTCAGACTCTATTGTGCACAAGGTTCCGAAACTTCCCAAATTAAGACCATCAACTGGAAATTAAGAATCTAAAGCTTGGGAACTGGCTGGAAATCTCAGTGGGTACAGGCATTAGATTTAAAGCTAAGTGACCCGAGTTCTATCCCCAGAACCCACAGTGGAAGGATAGAACTGATACCAATAAGCTGTCCTCCCACTTCCTTGTGTACACAGTGGTATATGTGTACACACACACACACACACACACACACACACACACACACATGGTGGGGGGAAGATCTACAAGATTAAATAAACAAGTTAAAAAAAAAACCTAAAATATGGAGCTGGGGAAATGGCTCAGGCTCCGTGGGTAAACCACTTGCTGTGCAATCCTGAGGAACAGAGAATCTGGATTCCCAAGAACTGAAGTAAAACAAACCGCAGAAAGATGGCAGTTTGCCCACGGTCCCAGCATGCAGGAGGAAGAGACAGAGCATCCTTTAAGTTGAACTACAGGGCTCCAGGCTCAGTGAGAGACTCTGTCTCAGTATGGAAGGTGGAGAGCAATCAAGGAAGACACTTGACATCAGTCTTTCTCCATATGCATGCCTACACATGCACTTGAACTCCAAAGTAGGCTCAGTGGAACACTAACAGGGTCTTTACCCTTACCCAGCTTGGGAGACAAACACCAATGCTCTGCCCAGACGAACAGACTGAAGCCAGTGGTTAGAGGCGGACCGGTGGATGTCAAGGTGCTTCCTCTGGGAGGGAGGAGAAAGAAACTTGAGTGATCCAGTCCTGCATGAGTCCACCTCAAGTGGCCTTAGCTCTCCCAGCTACAGTTTCTCTCTTCCATACTGAGCAAGACGGAAAGCGCAGAAGCAGATGTTGGGATTTGGACTAGGACCTGGCTAAAGTTCATTGTTAATTAGAAGTCAATGCAAAACAGTTTTGAGTGACCACCTTCACCATAGGAAATGAGTACGTCTTCTTTTAATAGTGTTTTAATGAACAAATGCCACAGGGCTTATTATTTATCTCATTTCAATTGCAGTGAATAATTTCAATAACAATATCAAATTTCTGTATTTACAGAAGGCTAACACATGTGTGGATAACAATGCGATCTGGTATTTATTTACTGAGTTGTTTTTCTTTAATATAGGGATTTGGTAGTTATTACTCTAACGATTCATGAAAATGTAAACTGTAAACGTAGATCCATAATGAATGGATAGGCCACTTTGTGTTTCCAGAAGAAGCAGGCTCTTCAGGACTCCTAACCGTACGCTTCGGAAAATTTGGTCTCTCTCAGGGCGGAAATCTCATGGCAGATGATTGGCAAATTTGCCTTGACGGAGCTGGAGAGATTGCTCAGTGGTTAGGTTCTAGAGGACACCAGTTCAATTCCTAGCATCTACCCAGCAGTTCACAACCACCTGTAGCTCCATTTCTAGATCTAATGTGATGCCTTGCTTTGCCCTCTGTGGGCACCTGCATACAAGTTACACACCCAAACGCACACAGGCATACACGCATCCATGTAGATAAATGAACAGAGAAGTCAATCTTTAAAAGCTACCTTGATAATGTTTATTGGTTTAAAAGGCTACTAAGAAGAGGCTGATATCACTCAGTCATCAGCACACTGTTGAAGTCACCAGGTGAAAGAAGCCATACAGGAATTATTCGATTCCACCTGGAACTTGGCAATAACCGTGAAAGGAATTATTGCAGAGGAAGGGGGGCCTGCAAAGAGGGGATTAATAAGTGCGCAGCTATCCCAAGCTGGCTGAACAACTCTTTTGGTCAGTCTCCTCACAGCTGTGACAACGTGCCTGAGGCTGTGTTCTTACGGAGGAAAGAGGTTTATTTAACTCACAGTTTGAGAGGCTGGGAGTTCAAGATCTATGCAGGGTGTAATGAGTGGGCAGGCATTTGAGAGAGACGGGGAGCAGTCGTATGGGGAGACAAGCCACAGTGTGTGGGAAGAACAAAAATCTTTTCATAAAAACATTCGAGAAGGAACTAACTGCCTTATATTAATGTTGCAGCCAGTGACTGCCCACTAGGATCCACCTTCCTTGAGATCGAACTTCTAACACCCAAACCTCTGAGGGACGCATTTGAACCAGACTCAAACCACAGCGGGTCCCCAGATCCCTTACCAGGGTATCTGTACCGCTCTCTGTTCATCTAGCTCTGCTGATGGCGTCTACCAGTCAGAGAAGCTGCACTGACTGGAGAGGCTGCAGACAAGAAACCCAAAATACAGCGCTGTTCCTGAGAAGCTGCAGGCTCAGCCAGGGCACTGGGCCACAGGAAAGTATCACCAAGGCCAGCTGGACTGGGACTGATGGAGCATGTGATCAATCCGGACTCTCTGAACACGGCTGACAAGAAGAGCTGACTGAGAAGCCAAGGACAATGGATCTGAGTTTTGAT
>LOEQ01000143.1:355163-374169 GCA_001685075.1 Bramus lutescens | reverse complement strand
AGTTCCAGGACAGGCTCCAAAGCTACAGAGAAACCCTGTCTTGAAAAAACAAAATAAATAAAAAAATAAAAATAAAACCCTCTATTTCAAGGCTGATAGGGAATAGATTCTTGGAAGCAGCTTGAAAAATATAGAGCAGTCAAAAGAAGTAAAAAGGAAAACTTTTATTTTGTGCTGTTTTTACAAGGAATGACAGTTGAGTTGTGAGAGTCACTTCTTCCTTGCAGGTAACAGTCACCTGTGTTTCTGAAGTGACCGGTGCCATCAGGATGGATGGCTTTCGGTCACCCTGGCAGGTGGTCATTCTGCAACACCCCTCAGCATCCTCCCAGCACTGAGGAACACTGAGAGGCACAAGGGGTCTTCTGGGGTGTTGCCCTCTGTGGCTTGTGTATCTGCAAATTCATTCTTTCCTTCCTTTCTATCATTTTAAACTTCCATTTGTCATTTTACTGCTGTCCATCAGAAGACATGCTATGCAGATTTTGAACATTGGATATACCTTTATGGAAAAGTTAACTCAGTGTGAGAATAGTCCTATGTGCCACCTGAATGTTTGTTCCAAAGTCGTCACTCCTTTAACGAGTTTTTAAAATAGGTACCCAATTAGCTGCAAATCTAGTGCCTTCCTCAAGACACTTTGTGGGTTTCTCAGGGGTGAGGAAGAGGGCTGCTTTCTCCATGTCACCATGGCTACCCACTTCCCTGACTCTCCACCTGAGTCCCAGCACCTCTGCTGCCTTTTCATAGCCCTTGTCTGTTCCGCCACTCTCCACACACACTCCTCATCTCTCCACTCATTTTTCAAGGCATGTCTTTCTCTAGGCGCTCATTGGTAATAGGAAGTGTAAACAGATGGTCGTGATGGGAGGTGAATACTGTATGGGCTGGGCACCACTTCCGAGTGCCTGGGCACTGCAGCTGGGAAAACTCACTGGCCGTTAGTGTTCTCACACACACACTGAGGAAGCTCACTGGCCATTAATGTTCTCACACCCACTGGGAGAGTTCACTGACTTGTAATGTTCTCACACACACACTCTGGAAAATTCACTGGCTGTTAGCATTCTAGCACAAACCAGGGGCTCAAGAAATCTTTAATCACAGCCTTCTTGCCTGAAAGTGTTGGCCCAGTTGGGATTCAGGCACGTAAACCAGCGAGTTGACCAGAGAACGTGGCTTGAGTCCTTAGGCACGCATCAGCCAGTCTGGCTCTTTCCTGTCCAGTTGAGACCTTGCCAATTCTTACTCGGCCGCATGAACGCAGTGCTGCGGCTCAGGAGAGTCTGGTGACAGGATCACCTGAGGACTGCTCCTTTAATGAATCAATCCAACCTAACAGATAATTACAGATGAAGATATGAACCTTCTCTTTCTTGAGCAGGGAACTTACAGGGTTACATGGTGTCTCCTTTCATGGCAAGGATTGGCCTGAGCCTGTATCTGAGTTGCCATCTCCTCCATCTCTCCTCAAGGTCCCGTGAACATGACCTCTTTCTTTGCTGTGGCTACATAGAAAATTAAAACACCTTTCTTTGGAAGCATCATCTCACTTGGTCTTGAGTTACTGCTACTTAGAGGAATCCTTGTTTATTTAGATTTTTAATGGTATTTGTGGTTTACAGTCCTGAAGAGAGGCACTCCCTCAAAATGGGGGGCTTGCCTAGAGTCACATGGCCTTCTGCCAACTTCCCTTTCCCATTCTCACAGGCGCCTGTTAGAAGATGCTGCCCACATCCAGAGCAAGCCTTGCGCTTCCCCATCATTGTTGCCCCACATATCAGTCTGTGCACCCTGGAAGCTCCTCCCATGAACACGTGGGTGTTCACAACTTCTGACATACCCTAACCCCATCTGATCAGCAAATAAGACCAACCCTTCCATGTCATGTTTAAGTACATGTATTTTCTTTTGTGTGCATATTTTCATGTGGACCTCATATTCTGGCTAGAATATCCTGGCTAATCATGTATGTTGCTAATGTTAACACACCCAATTCCTGGCTTTGCTACTGAGCCCTGCCTCTATACGGAGCTCCGCATTTTTAATGTGATAAAATGTATCAATCTGTTTCTTTTTATTATATTATTATAGTTTGTATCCGATTCAGAGAGATTTTCCCATAGCGAAACTTGCACATATGTTCCTGCATTCTTCTCTGCGCGCTTCATGGTTTTGCTGTTCATATTTAGCTCTATAATCCACCTAAAGTTGGTGTCTGGGGGTGGAAAGATAGATGTGGGGATCAAATTTTAATTTTTGTTTCCACATGAATATCACTTTTGGTCTAGAACTATTTATTTAAAAAATCTGCTCCTCTCCATCGCTCTGCAATAATAGATTTATTTGTGGATTTTTCTATTCTAGTCTGTTGAGCTTTCAGATTTCAGAGTTATTAGGATCTGGGGCGATGCTGGCTGCAGATAGGAGGATGGGAGAGTCCTTCCAGCCAAGAGTGACAGGCATGCTTGGCACTCTCCTCTTCCAGAAACCTTGTCAAAGTGATAAATTCTGTGCCCACCCATTTGGACATCTTTGGATGGCATTGCGTTAAGTGTATAGATCAATTTGGGAAAAAGGTAGCAACTTTTTTACAATTAAGATTTTGAAAACTGTGCACACAGTTTCTATGTTTTCAGTTTTTATTATTGAGTTAGGTGATTTTGCAAAGAACCCATGAATAGACTTCATTGCTTGACCATGAGAGTTGGCAGTCTGCAGCTTGGCAGGTCCACTCACCTGCACCAGGGAGCTACAGAAGCACATGGCTTCCACCACCATGTGACTGGGGGTCCCTGCCCATTGTCCTTCCCATTTCCCTACGTTGCTGCTTGATCACGGTACTTTCCGCTCTACTGTTAAGATGTTTCTTGGCATGGGGTCAATTTCCTTTTCCGTGTCCCTTTGTTAACACACCCATCTCTACATTCCTTGTTTCCAGCTCAGAGTTCTTCAGCTCGAGGTGTGAGGCCATGCCACTCACCCGTCTCTGCTGTCCTCTGGGCTCTTCTGGCTTCTTGCCTAAGCTGAGACATGCTTTCTGACCCTCCTCATCACAACCACCAGTAGAGTGGATTTAAACAGTTTTATTTACTCGAACATCCAGTGCTTTCCGTGATTTTCACGACACCTTTTTCACAAAATATAGCTTACAAGAAAGATCAGGAAAAGGAAGCTGGGATGCTTTCTAAATCCTTGAAGACATTTCCCCTCTTCGATGCATAATTTCTATGCTGGTCATAGACACTTTAGAGGCAAATGTTTTCTTGGACTTCCCTGGAGAGTCAGCTTCCAGAGTTGTGGAAGTTGAGTCTGGCGCCAGCAGCCCTCACCTCCTCCTTGTGAGACCTATAAGTCTTCCCTTGGGCTCTGGACGTGTGTTTGTGTGTTGTGTGATATTTTGATTGTATTCTAACAAATAAAGCTTGCTTGGAGTTAGAGGGCAGAGCGAGCCATTGACTGACCTAAATTAACCATAGAGGGTTGGAGGGCTGTACACAGAGGTGAAAGGAAGGAGTAAGGCAGGATTGAGAGAGGATCTGGGCCCCTTTTGGAGAGAGGAACAGAAGAGGCAGGGAGTAACTGGCAGCTGCTCTCTGTTCTCTAATCTTTCCACTTCTTACCCCAATATTTGGCTTCTGATTTTTATTGATAAAGATTAATTAAATTGGTGCTTCATTTGTGAGAATGCAAACTCCTTCATTAACTTAGTACAACTCGTTTAAGCACCTGAATTTGCAGATTTTTGCCAGCACGGGGACTCATGTCCTTTGTTAGGTTGGCATTTGATAATCACCTGCTGTATACCGCTTTTCCCTTTTCCACATTGCCTGTCAGCAGCCCACCCACCTCCTGAATTGATCCCTTGAGCTTCTTTTTATTGCATCTGTGATCTTTTAAAAATGTCTTCCCTGTTCTTTCAAATACTTACTTTTCTTAGTCTATGGCACCATGGATTAAATTGAAGTAGTGATTATTCCCTTGATGTGTTTGCCATGGTTTGGTTCAAAATTATATTTAACCATATCTATTAGAATCACTAATATTAAAAATGAATACAACACTTCGTCAGTGAAGATAGAGCCACCTAAAGTTCCTTTACATTGTGGTTAGACTTTAGAAGGATTAAAAAAATGACTCCGAGACATTGTATATAGTCTATTATGTACTTGGAAATGCACTTACCAGGTTTGCTTTTACTTTTAGCTATGTATCTGTGAGTGGACTTGTGTACATGAGTACAGATGCCGGTGGAGGCCAGAGATGTTAGATTCCCTGGAGCTGGAGATACAGGAAATGACAAGCAGCCTGGTATGCTTGCTGGACTTGGGTCATATTGCAGGAATAGTATGTGCTTTTAAACCCTGGGCCATCATCTACTCCGCAAGCATACTTCAAATATAGCCTACAAATGTCACTACTAAGTCTTTACTGAAAGGAAGTAAAATTTGCACACAGGTGTTTATAAAATAAACAATGTATAATCATCCCAAAGTGGAAACCAATGAAACGTGATCTCCTTTGTGAATGTATGAACAAACTCTGGTGCAGCCACACAATGGAATACCTCTCAGCAACAAACAAGGGGCATCACTAAATCTTGCAAAAGTTTGAATGGCCTTCCTAATCCTGAATTAAAGAAGTTGATCTCACAAAGAATGTATTATAATCTTTCTGAAAGACACGTTCAGCTACATGAAAACTGTAGTAATAGAGAGGAAATCTATAGCTTTTGGGAAGGAAGATGCAGGCATATTTGACTATAAAGAACTAACAAGATGGGAAAGTGTCCATACTAAGGCACTGCTCTGTGCATGTACTGCAGTAAGTCCATATTGCATGTTCATTTTATCTTGGAAATAATGCACACAGAAAAATTAATTTAACTCTAAATTGACTTCACAAGGAGACGATGGAAAAGGAAAGGCCAGTGAACCTGCCTGAGGTCTTCCTTCTGGCTATTAAGAATTTTAGAGGTGACGAATAATAAAAATAGAAGAAATCAGACTAAAATCAGATGAAATTCTGTAGCACTAACTGTTCCCGTTTGAAGTGTTCTTTCTAGATAAGGGGGAAAAAAGATCAGGACATGCCATGTCAGCATCCTTGGGAAACTGAGCTCTAAAACCTCTACAGACAGAAACAAGATGGCCCTAAAAAGAACAAGCTCCAGACAATCATCATACACATGGTCATGTACACTGGGCAGGAACTGAAATTAAGTAACGTTTGTAATTGAAGCAATTACCTCAGTATTCTGTGCGCAGTTGAGAAATGGCATACACAACAGAGATCTTTAGTGAAAATAAAACAAACTGGGTCAATTTTAAGAGAAAAAGAAATACACCATGTGGACTCTGGAATTTGGCCTTATAGTTCTCATCACCTTGGATTTTTATTGTTGATGCTAACAAGATAGAGTAAACCCAGGAAGAAAAATATGGGCAATCCCTCAACCAGCAGCAATGAACTGTTCCACAATCTGCCAACACCATGCCCATGGGTACCAGCTTGGATGCGGGGGAACTGAATAGCTCAGGGGGCAGGGAGCCTGGAGAATGATGCAGAATGGTTGACAATGGGAAAAGGCCGAAGGATGCTAGGACCATGGTGAGCTTGATTACTCTGTTTTGAATCAGAATCAAGTTAAACTTGACTTAGGGTATGGTCTCCCTTGAGTGGCTTAGTGGCCCCGGTGTTGCTCTCCTACCATTTCACACAGCTATGCTCTGCACAATCAAATAACGGGCAGAGGTTGTGCAGCCAGCCAGCCTTGGAGTCCTACAGTTGTCCCTCTTGTCGGCTCCTCCCCGCTTTTCCTGCATTTGCCATTGCTTCTTTTATGCTTCCTTTTTTATCCTTTCTAGGGGATAAAGACTGGGGAGGAGAAAGCTATCATCATTTAATAGACATTTTCACCAGGTGTTTCTCAATTATTACATTGGCAGCCTGCCCTTTCTGTGTAAATTGTTCCTGTATAGGAAAAAAGAAAGGAAGGAGGGAGGGAGGGATGGAGGGAGGGAAGGAAGGAAGGAGGGAGGGAAGGAAGGAAGGAGAGAGGGAAGGAAGGAAAAGCTAATCCTCCCTGGGATAAACTCCGCATCTTCTCTCTGAGGGAAGACTGTCTTTTGGGGAAAGCCCCCCTCAGAACTGTAAGAAAGGCCTTGACCATCCCCTCCAGAGGCATGGCGATAGGAGAAGACTGAAGGGCATGATTATCATTAGGTCTCACACACTCCATATCTGCTCCCTCATTCCTTGTGAGTTTTAGAAATAAACCCACAGACTGTCTCAGGAGAGATTGATGCTCATTCGGTGACCAGAAGCCTGATCCCCAGACATCCCCATAAATTTGTCTTCTGGAAGCCCATAAACATAATTCTAAGCATGGAAGTTATTTAGATTTGAATTAATTGCCTTTTCAGTTGTTTTCAAATATGCAAATCAAAAATAGCCAAAGGAACACGGCCATAAAGAGAGTAGTCCATTCTCCTGGAGAAAGTCAGGCATATCCTTTGCCAAGGTGACGAGTATCACATCTGTGGAAAGGCTAAAGTGTGCCTTGATAAAGGGGCTCATTTGGGGGCTAGTGGGGCACCCCCTCTGCCTGACAGTTCCCTAGCAGAGTGGTCAAGTACTCGGTGTCTTCAGAGTCAGTCACTCAGAGGTGAACACAGAACCACAATGTTGAAATGGGTCCATTAAGTTCATCTTGGAGAGTGAAACTCTCCTTGAAGTCCTTAGAGCCTGGGGGGAAGTGATGATCAGGCTGGATGGGGATGGAGAAGATGCTCTCACTGTTATCAAAGTCACCAAATGACACAGGATGACAGACACAGTTCCCTTCCTGAAGGTCAGATGCATCTCTGATATGAGCAGACTCTGTGTGGAAACCTCACTTAGATGGTGACCCCAAGAAACCCCTTGAAGGAAACGTGAGTACTCATCTGGAGACAAGGTTTTCATAAACATCCTTCGCTCAGAATTTCTCTGGAAACTTCTGAGCTTGGAAAGAAGCCCAGCTTGTGCCAACTCCTGTATAATAAGCTCCAGATGCTTCGAATCTGAGTGCCAGGTAGGATTCTCTGAGACCTGCCCCCACCATGTCCTCAGAGCACAAAGCAAGGGCTGTGGATGCCCTAGGTCAGGTACCACACCATGTTGTGTGACCTTTACTGTGCCCTGTTGCAAGTCTCCAGGCTTCAGTCACATCTGCTCAGCCTATCTGAAGGGCCAAGCTCCTACCTGCCCAGCCTCACTGCTGGGTAATCCCCACTTGATGGGTAACACGAGCTGCCATTTATTTCTAGGGTTGGTTTTGTGTTCAAATCCTTCGCCAGGACATGAAGAAGCTAGAGGGAAGAACACGAACTTCACTGTTGACTTTTGTTATGTATCCTAGAAGCCAGAGCCTCAGCTGGAAAGTCGGGGCAAGGAAACCAATGATGGGAACAGGGAAGCAGCAGGGCGCAAGTTCGGCTGTGTCTCGAAACTGTACTCTGCTTAAGGACCTGGAGAGTTCTGGGGAGAGCACCGTCCTTCGAGTTGCTCTGGTAGTAGCTGAAGGGGCTGGATTTCCTGACCTCTGTGCCAGCCAGTCACAAGAGGGAATGGACAGCCTCCCAGTATTTTGAAAAGGGCAGCTTCAAAGAATTAACAGTCCTTTCTCAGCTTGGTGTGGGTGCCTAGGCCTGCGGAAAAACATCTGGAGAAAGCATTGGCACCATGAGGACACAGCTGTCATGGGCAACGTGGATTGGATAGGAGGTCCCAGAGGCCTTCCTAAGAACACCCCAAGCCTCAGCTGTAAGGCCACTTGAGAAGACCTTTCCCCAGCCTAGAGGAGGACAGAGTACCTGAAGCTGAGATGACTCATTGCAGGGAAGGCAGCCAGGCTGCCGTAGCTCCCACCTGGTCCTGGCCNCCTTTTATGGCCTCCGTGGCCAGTGGCTGCACTGGTTCACACAGGGCGCTTACTTTCCAGCATGAGAGACATCCTGGCCTCTGAAAACATTCAAGACTGAGCTCATCATATTTATATGAAGGAGGGGGGTTGGCAGTTGGATGCCCATACATTAGAAGAAATAGTGAGGAGCCCAGAGCATGGAGGCCACGAGGTCAACGGCAGAGGAGAGTCACATAGAGGAAGGAGCAATCAGGTAGCTACTAGGTAAGACTTGTTCCCACATCTCTGCCAGTCTTGTCTATACAGTGAGACAGTAGTGGACATAGAAAGGAAAGAGAGAAAGCTAGAAACAGGCTGGGGTGGGGCTCCACAGTAAAGCACTCATCTGGCTGCTTTAAGCCCTGGCTTCCAATCCCAGCATAGCATTTTTAAAACTCTGAAAATTCACATCAAGAAGAAATGTGTTAGACTTGGATACAAGTAGCCCCCTGTATTCTGCATCCTTCTTGTTCTAACTTTCCTATTATCTATAGGCCTAAGTGAAACTAATTCACAAACTTTAAAATGATACCAACAAAGAGAGTGGTGCCACACAGGTCACAGGTGACAGCCCTAACCTGGGGGGAAAAAAGAAAGAAAGAAAGTTACGAAGTAGGAAAGAGGAGTTTTCTAAACTAAAATGAAGAAGTTACGCCCTCGGCGGACAGTGGACAAGTCAGCACCAAGACTTATCTCACCAAAGAAAGTGCGCCAACTTCAGCACACACAGAAGCGCGTCCCACCTCATTAGTAATTAAACCAATTAAATACAATAAAAATGACTCATCCTTTTCACCCATCATATTGGAAAGGATGAAGAGTTTGACAAAATGAAAAGTCCCAAAAAAGCAGAGATGTGGGAAAATTGACGTTCTCACACATGTCATGGGAATGTAAATTGGCACTCCTTTCTGGAGGGCAGTTTGTCAACTGAAGTTAATTTCTTCAAGAAGCATGTCTTCGGCCCAGCAACCATTTTGTTCTTGGAAGAATTTTTTTTCGGTGATGATAATTGCTACAGGATGCAAAGAAAAGGCATGGTGACATTCAGAACGGTGTGAGAGCGCATTTCCAGGAAAATTCTGGAGACCTGGAAATTGGTCACACACTTCATCATGGTACATATTAAAAGAGTGCCTTTGAAATAGTGTACAGACACCCAGAGTTTCAATTTCTGGAAACATTCCCTTCCCCCATTTCCTTCTTTTGGGTAGACCTCCTTCTCCTTGACTGCCATTCTCTCCAGCTCCATGCTTGTGTTACCCCAATTCTTCCCAAGCTGTATATGGTCACCCTGTGTTCTGAGAAGTGATTCTTGTCCTGTAAACAAATATATATAATGTACTTGGATCATTTACTGCCCCAGACAACCCTCTCTTGACCCCTTCTCTGCCCTTGGTGCCATGTAAGTAGTACTGTGTCTCCAAACTCAAGAACATTATTACTGTTTCCATGATGGTGTTTGTTCACACACTCATTCAACAGGTACTTTTAGACTAATGTTTAAAAATTCTCTCTCTTTCTTCTCTGTAGCATATGCGTTTGTATGAGTGTGTATAGTGCGTGTGTATGTGTGTTTGTGTGTGTAATGTGTGTGGACATATGTGTTTGTATGTGTGCATTTGTGTAGCGTGTATGTGTAGCTTATGTGTTTATGTGTAGTGCATGTGTTTGTGTGTGTGTGTGCCGCATATCTGTGTGTATTTATGTGCATAATGTGTGTGTGTGTGTGTGTGTGTGTAGCATATGTGTTTGCATGCATATAGGCTGACACTGGACATCTTCCTCTACTGCTCTCAACCTTAGTTCTCAGTATGAACCCAGAACTCACCAATTAGCTAAACTAGATGAAAAGTAAACTCCCAAATTATTCCCCTGTCTCTCACCACTTGCAATAGGATTGTGGAAGACTGATGCTACCAAAACTGGCTTTTTACATCAGTGCTTGAGTTCTGATTCCTGGGTCATCTCCTAAGGTCTGTACAACTGCGTTTTCTGAGCTCTTACTCTATTCCAGGCTCTCTGATCTCATCACCCTCTAAGGTGGTAGAGTTTATATGGGGCATCTCTTCCACTGGATTATAAGCTCCTCCCAAGGACAGAAGTAACTGACCCCAAATTCCACCCTGAAGCCGAGCACGTGAGCAATGCATGTTTGTTAGAGAGCGGGAGAAGAATGGGAGGAAAGAAGAATGGATGGAAGTTTGGATAAAATAATGGATGAATAGAAACATATATGGATGAATGTATAGATAGATGGAGGCTGGTTAGACAGACAGAATGAGGAAGCAAGTGACAGAGTAGATAGATGGGTAGATGTGAAAGAATTGGATTGTTGAGATGGACTAGATATGAAGGTTAGCAGACATGTGAGCTGCTAAGAGGGGCAGAAGTGGTGCACTGTCCCTCTACCCACCTGCTAGCTGTCCTGCCTCAGGTCACCCACTGTTCAGCACCATGGCACAGAGGCGCCTGGGTTTGCACAGTTGTTCAAAGAGTCAGAGTTGAGATCATCAACTGCTTCACACCCACATAAAGGAAAGGAAAGCACAGGCCCACCAGGGTCAAAGACTTTGTTTCATGGACTCTGAAAATAAAAGACAACACGAGAAAGTGGCTAGGCCAGAGATGCACAGATATAAGAACCCCTCAGCATCCCTGAGCCAACAGAAAGGAAGAGATACCGCTTAATCCAAGAGATGGGCTTTTCTAAACAGAACAGGAACCTGGAGGCAGGAGGCCATGCAGAGGCCATGGAGGGGTGCTGCTTATTGGCTTCCTCCGCATGGCTTGCTCAGCCTGCCTGCTTTATTATAGAACCCAGGACTACCAGCCCAGAGATGGCACCACCCACAATGAGCTGGACCTTCTCACATCAATCACTAATTAAGAAAATGCCCTACAGGCTTGCCTACAGCTTGATCCTATGGAGGTATATTTTTTGCCAAGACAGGGTACTCCCTGCTCCCATTTGGCCCCCTGACTGCCCTGGAACTCACTCTGTAGACTAGGCTAGTCTCAGACTCGCAGAGACTCACCTGCTTCTGCCTCCTGAGTGCTGGGATTAAAGGTGCTTGCCTTTAATGGTTGAAGGTATTTTCTTCATAAAGTTTCCGTCCTCTCAGATGACTTTAGCTTGTGTCAAGTTGACATAAAACTACCCAGTACATGGGCAAATGGGCACCCTGAGACCGCAAGATGGACTCCACTAGTTAGAGGCGTCACAGGAGGTGTGGCCAACATATCCATGAGGGACAAAGCCTGCATTCCTCTGGTCTTCCTTCTGCTCTCTACCCAGGCCTCCCACTATCCAAACCCACTAGGAAACTGGCAAAGGCAGGAATCCTGGGAAGACAGAGCACAGGTAACAATGCAATACAGAAAGGTGAGAAACGGATTTGAGGACAAGCAATCCAACAACCTGCACACCCCGCACAATCAAAGTCAATAAATATTTAAATGTCTCCACAATGTCACATTCTTTGCCAGCCAAGCAACTGCAAATGAACTTTTACTTAGGTTATGAATAAATTATGTGGGGCGTGTGTACATTTGCATGCATCTGTTGGGGGGGGTGGGAAGGAAAGGACGCCTGGGAACAATGAAGTCGTAAAGTGGATAGTTTCTGCCATTGAACAAATTTCAAAGCCCAGCTTCTTCTCTTAGGAGAAAACTTTGCAGAAATCCCAGGGTTTCCTCCTTTAAAAAAACAAACAAACAAACAAACAAAAAACCATGATTTTCCCAGGATAGCTTTGAAGTGAAAACCGAAGGCAGGTTCACAGAAGAGTTTTGAAAATCCCTCCTGTGTGGTGGAAGCTGGGGTTGTTTCTAAGGGGCACCGAATGTTCCAGAAGAGGCAATCACAGGTGTGCTTTCTGCAGAGCACTTTATCATGGGGCATCCAAAAACTTGTGCATTTCCTTGGAACTAAGAACTTGGTGTCCATCAACTCGAGTTGAAGGGAGACTGGAGGACGTATGCAGAGATTAATGAGGAGGACACTTGACATGGCATACTGATATAAGTGCATGGTTTATAAGCTTAAATGTTCAGTAAGTAGGTCTAAGTTAAATTGGGTGCATCAATGCAACGGATAAAGGCATGCGTGCCACTCTGCATGCAAATACACACCCTATTGTTTTCACTAAAATGAAGTTGCATGTAGTATTTTTCTTTCTTATTTGTTAATAGTTCTATTACTGACCTCTGACCCAGGCCACAGGGGAGGAAAGAAGAAGGCTAATGTAGTGGACTAGCCTGGCGGGGACATAGGACAAGTTGGGGCTGCAATCCTTCCCATTGTGAGCTGTGGGATGAATTAGATACTACTTCTCTCTTTATTGGCAGCTCAGTCTGGCTGCAAAGGTGGGTCATGGCTCCCATGTGGCCATCCTCTGGAGACACGGGTATAATGATGCTGACTTCACAAGGACCTTAAGCCCCAGCGTCAGTACCACTCACTGTGAATCCCATGGAACCATAGGAAACACAGGTCGGCAACCACTTTGAGTTTAATTAAATTTTTCAATTTGTGACAGATTCAGGGTGTCCCTGGGGACTGGTGCTAACTTAAATGATGGGAAGAGAAGCAGCAGGTGGAAGGTAACACTTGTGGAGCCTCAACCAAGCAGGTTCCATAGGCTCAATATGGCCATGGGGGGGGGCATACCTACGCATACCATGTTCCCTCTGGTCCTCTAAAAGATAGGGAAGGAAGGGGCAGATGCCCTGGAGAGCCATCCCTGCTATAGCCCTACTTACAGCTTTCCTCTGAGATTGTGCAATGTGGTGTAATGTGGGGGTGGCAAGCTTCTTCCTGGAAAGGGTCAGCATGCTAAGCTGGCCCAGATGGTTTCTTTTGCAACAATTCAGCTCTGCCGTTGAGCACAACACAGACAACACTGGAAGAAATGGAAGAAGATGTATTAAAAGAAAATGTTACTTACAAATCCAGGTGGTAGGCTGCCTTTGGTCTCTGGGTGATGGTCTGTGAATTGTTCTACAAGGACTCAACTGGTGACTATAACAAAGATGATGAAAATGTCCCAGGGCTGGAGAGGGTGGTGGTATGGTTAAGAAAGCTCCCTGCTCTTCCAGAGGACCTGAATTCACTTCCCAGTACTTACATTGGGCTGCTCACACCTTCCTGTAACTGCAGCACTGGGCTACCTGATGCCCTCTTCCCATCTCAGTGGGTAGTACATTCACAGGAATACACTCATGCATTCCCCAAGTGTACAAAGGTTTAGAGAAAATGTCCCTGATGGTAACTCTCATGGCACAATCCGAACTGTCCCCCACAGACTTCCATTTTGGAACGCTTGATACCCTAAGTACATGTGCTACTTTGAGAGACTGGGAAACATTGGGGACATAGGCCTATATGGATAATGCAGACCTCTGTGGGCAGAGTTTCTGGGTCTGGCTGACTTTCTTTCCTTTTTACCTGTCAGGATATGAACACACTATTCCCTCAGACTCCCACTGCCACGGAGCCACCTCACCGGGCCTTTCTTACTGTACTGGACTGAACCCCTCTGAGGTTTCAAGCCTTCCTTAGAGAAGTTGCTTCTATCAGGTATTTGGTGATGACAACTAGTCAAGTAATTCAGTATGGCAAAAATGAAGATGAACATAATACAGGTCTGTTTGCATCATTTAATACAAAGTGTATTCCAGATATGAAAATAACCGGCTTTAGTAAGCAAAATAGTGTCTTCCCAACCCATAATCACAGAACCTCACATTGTATTAGGGGACTCCACCTAGACATCACGGTCCTTACAAGAGCTTGTCTGGGTGGATCAAAGAGAGATTTGAGGGTAGATGAAGGGTCAAGGAGATAGGCCACAAGAAAAATTATGCTTGCCTGTTGTTGGCTTTGAATACCAATGACAATGCTTGCCAACGAAACCAAGGGGTACAGACAACTGTTAGGAATGGAACTAGTCTCTCCTGGGGGCCTCCAGGATGGAATGCGCCCCCATGAGACCCACACAACTCTAGAACAGCAAAGAGTTTAATCCACTAGATTTGTGATCATGTGTTGTAAAACCAATAGAAGATGAATACAGAAGCTCCCTGGGAATAATTTAGATAATACAAAACCTAATATCATCCAGAGTGCCACCATCTGCTTATGTATACTTAGATTTTTCTGTATGCATGTATACCTCCACATATACATATAGAGAAATCATTAGATAGAGATATAGAAATAGAAAATGCATCATTTATACCAACTATAATGCAAATCTTCTGTTATTGTGCTTAAGACTTTGAGAGTTCTCCAGTGCCAATACATTTTCTGCAAAAACATGTTTTCTAGTATAGATAAGTCATGATTTATTCACTTCCCCTGCTTTAATTGTTTCTGATCTCTTCACTGGGATAAATTCTCACACATGTTGAAGTGTTATGATGCTAAAAGATTGTTGTCACAAAGATTGAAGCTATTTTTCCCAGATTTGTTTGTTTTTAATTGGTTCAAGGACACTTTCGATGGACAGTAATTTTGCATTTTAATCCAGTAGATCAAAATTCCCACACCATTTTTTTTCTTCCCCTGATTGAAGAGGCAAATTCTACTGTATGATGTGTTTTCTTCCAGTTCTTTGGAAGGTCCATGCTTTCATCTTTGGTCTAGGTGGTCTGTATTTAATTTCCCAAGACACTAAGCTGTGTTTCCATCACTATTCACTATGCATCCTTCATCTCCAGCCACAGATGTTTGGTACCCATTCCCAGATTTCATTCTTTTGGGAACAGTTGCGACCTTAGCCCTTGTGATGTCTGGACCAGGCGCTACTGTCTGAGAGTTTCCTGGATAGGGCTTGAAGGCTGGTTGCGGTGATGTCAAGGAACAGTATGCACCCTAGACTCATGCATTTGCTTCCCAGTCGGTGGAGCTCTTTGGGGGAGGTTATGGAACCTAGGAAACTGAGCCTGTCTGGAGGAAGTATGTCATTGGGGCAGGCTTTAAAAGTTTACAGCCTCAGTCCACTTCCTGTTCCCTCTCTCCTGTTTCCATGAGTCAATGAGACTGTGATCAACCAGCTCCTTGTTCCTGCCATTATACCTTCCCCTCAACTATGGATTCTAGCCCTCTGGAGCCAGAAGGCAAACTTCTCTGCTCTAGGTCACGGTGTTCGATAACAGCAACAAGAAAGTAAGTGACACACTAGTCCTGCCAGGGAAGACTTTTCTGCTTTGGTCCTTTACATGAAAGCACAACGGACCCTGCAGTCTGAGCTTGACTTCACTTCTAAAGTCTGAGCATCCCTTGGGCTTCAGATTCCAACAGTTAATGTGTTCAGCCTGGCGAGGCGCAGGGTTCCGGAGAAACATATCTTGCACCCTCCTTTGTCACACATTTCTCATTCTTTGTGTGCTGTGCTTCTTTCTCACAGACCCTTCTACCAAGGGCTAGTTCTTGGTGCCACAGGAGTCCATTACCTTCCATCTCAGGACCTTTATTCTGTAATTAGCTCATTGAACAAAGCCAATAGAATTAATTGCTAATGTTTCCTGGACACCTCCACAATGAGATGTAGCCTGTAAGATCTTGGGTTCAGTTTCTGGATGGTTTGCTGTGTTGACCTTTTCCACTTCTCACTCATTTCTTCCACATAATGGTACCTTCTGGATTTTAGCATGTGTCACTTTAATATCTGGTGAGACAGATCATCTTTATAAAAATGTGCCCAATGGGGAGAAGGGTCTGCATGCCTATAATGCTAACACTTGGTGGGTGGAGGCAGGAGGATCTTGTGTTTGAGGCAGTCTGGCCTACATAGAAAGACCCTGTCACAAAAGAAAATTAATTAAAAATGAATAAATACTGTTGGCCATTGTTCTCATTTTATGTAAGTATTATAATTAATGTTTCAAGTTCTCATTCATCACTGATATTGATAAATAATTAATGTAAAACACTGTAGGAACTTCTTTTTGTTTTCTTCATAAAAGCTATAAATGGTTAGGGGAAGAAAGGGTATAATATTTTAAAGCTAATATACTTCCTAGTCAAAGCTGATATATTTAATCATTCTAAACCTCTTTTTATATATGTTTACCATTAAATTTTACTTACATACATTAAAAAATATTTCTAGTTAATGACACCTTAGTGCTACTGTAGAATAAAATTCTACTTTCTTTCATTTTCACATTGGCATACAGGAGAGCTGTAATGGTGTATACACTTTGATTTCATAACTGGCTGCTTTGTTTCCATGACTTTCAGATACCATCCACTTTTAGATTGTTCATAATTTTAAATACTTAAGGATGACCCAAGGGATGTGTATGCCCTGACTGTAAAATACATTCTGACAATTTGGAGTCCAAATTTTAGAATGTAAAAGCATAGGCTTCACAGGCAAAAACAATGGCCTCGTTGACACATCCAGACAGGATTACCCCTATTTCCCCAAGAGCCAACTTTTGTTTCTCCCTTACATGTTATTTTGCTGGCTAGTATTTGTGATGTTGCTCTGGGTTTTAATGAGAAAGCCTCCAGTAGGACGGCTTTAATTACCTAATTTTTCTTTAGTGTGGGGAAGGTCATGGGCCTTTGGAGAATCTGATGAAAGATGCACATTCTCTCTCTCCTCCAGAGAAAGGCACATGGGCAGGCACCCACACCCTGATTCCAAGGGCCGGCGTGTTCACAATGCTCTCAGCCACCATATGGAGTACAATAGTCAGGCGAAATATCATTAATGCCCCCTCCTCTCTCCTCTCTCACATGCGTGCACACACACACACACACACACACACACACACACACACGGATAAGGAACACATGGAGAGAGACCTCAGTCCTTCATTCCAGTAAATATACAGGGAGCTGAATGAGATGCAGCGCTTCACTGCTGCTCCATTCAACAAGGTCACTAATAGTCAGTGAGCAAGGCAGACAGGTGGCCACGTAGCCACAAGCAGCTACATCAGAGTGGGCTGTTCACTTAAGAGGGAATTTTTTTTAATAGATCTCACTGTGTGGCCTCAAACTCATGATCTTCTCATCCCTGAATCCTAAATTACTGTAATTAATACACACATTTCTCCCTCCAATCATCTGCTCAGATTTCCTTTTAGTTCTTTTTCAGAAGTATCATCCCTGGATGGGTTGAGGCAGGAGGTGTCAAATAGGATATCCTGCAGCCAAGAGCGGAGAGGCCAGAGGAGACCATGAGGCAAGGGAAAGGGAAGAGTAAGTCAGGCAATGGAGTGGACATAAAGGGCCAGGGCCAGCGTTGTGGGGGATCTAGGCTATTGAGGAAGTTTGAGATCTCCCACGGGTCCCGCTTGGGATGCCACATATAGATGAGCGTCTTTACCTCTGCACGATGGGGGGCTTGGGGAGATTTCAAGTCAGTTTGCAGTTACGTGTGGCTATAGTGAGTGTTTATTAAGGAACGGACAACTGCATATGTGACCAGAAACATGGAGGCCGGTTGGCAAACTCATTCAAAGGTGGCAGGGCCCCCAAAATCCCAGGTGGTAGTGAAGATGCAGAGAAATGAAATTACTAAGCAGTTACTAGGTGGGTAATCTGGACAGGCAGCCCTGGTGTCTGATATGGTGGGTGAGTGGGACACAGGGAAGCATCTACCTGGGACAGGGAAGCATCCACCTGATCCAGGTCTGGCTGCAGGCACTATAGCATCTGTGTGACGGTGTCTGTATAATAGGGATGAGGTGCTTTGATGAGGTGTGCTGCACAATGCTTGTGATTTACAGGGGTTATTGACAGAACTTTTTGATAGTTATGTCTAGAATTTGGAAGTGACAAGGGGGCCTAAATTGGGAAGTTTCCATCACCTAGACAGAGACCCCCCTCAGACGTGCCCCACCAACCCCCTCCCTGATCCACTCGACTCGACTGACTGCGTGCAACTTCTGTTTCACACTTGGTGGCACTGCGTCGCATGTGTACACAGAGGGATGAAAGACAAAATTCTGGGAGGTTACCTGAGAGTGCTCACTCGGTCCTTGATAAAGACACCCTGGATCAAAACCTGGAGTCCTGTCTGTTGAAGAGCCCACCTCCTCAACGTATATGTTGTGGAAAGCAGAGAGAGGAACAGTTCCTAATAAGATCATACAGTGCATGGTGTAGAACTCTCTAGAAAGTCAACTAAGAGAGACAGGGCTCCGTGTGCTGGAAGAAGCATTTCAGGGAGGAATCAGAAGATAACTAGGTGGTCCAGGCATTGAGGGCAGAGCCTGTAAGGAGAAGCAGCGGCAGAAGACCCTATAGTTCTCTGTAGAAGTCCCACATCAGATGGCCTGGGGAAGGTGCTGCAGCTTCTAGAGTCTATCAGCTACTCTTGTGTCCCAGGGACCAAGATAACTGACTGGAACAATGTGTAAGGGAGGAAACACATTCCTTGGCCATGGCTTCAGAGGCTATTGGTACATCGTGGCCAGGAAGTTTGGCAGAGTTCATGGTTGGGGAGGTGGTGAAGGCTCCTTACAGCATGATGGGCCAGATGGCTAAGATGGTGCAGAAACTCCAGAGCAGGCTATAACCTTCAAAGACCTGCCGCTAGAGGCCTATGTCAGCCAGCCTGACCACACCTCTTAAAGGTTCCTCAGCTTCCCTCCCCCACCCCCCACTCCTGCCACAAGAGCAGCACCAGCTGCTCAAAACAAAAGGGAGGGAGGAGAGATGACTTTAGACGGAGGTCTGGATGTGTGACCATAAGATGTCTTCATTTCTGACATTTTTTACGTTTTTACCAATTATTCAATTACACTTTAAATTATTTTATTTATTTAGCGTGTGTGTGTGCGCGCGCGTGCACAACTATGCCGGCACAAGTATGAAAGTCAGAGGGCCTTTTACTGGAGTCTGCTCTCAGGCCACCATGGCAGTTCTGGGAATCGAGCTGCACTCAATCTGGTCTAGTTTGTTAGCAAGTGCCATTTCCAACCAGCTGTCTCAATGGTCGTTTCTTCATTTCTCTGTTAAATATTGACTTTATCTCCAAAAACCATAGATAGATGGATAGATAGATAGATAGATAGATAGATAGATAGATAGATAGA
>LOEQ01000143.1:317056-338099 GCA_001685075.1 Bramus lutescens | reverse complement strand
TCTCTCTCTCACACACACACACACACACACACACACACACACACACACACACATTCTCTTACTCTGTCTCCTGGCCTCTATGAGGTAAGTAATGTTATCACACACACCCCAACACCACCAATACATGTTCCTGTCATGAAGTACTTCCCTAATACCCCCTCCCCCCAAAAAAACCTCAAACAAACACACACACTGGACCAACAGATGATGATCCAAACTTCCCAAACTATGAGTGAAAACATATACCTTCACTCCTTATAAGTTGTTATCTCAAGTAATTTGTATAGTGACAGAAAGCTAGCATTCTGGCATTCTTGAGATGAGGGCCTGAAAAGTGGTGCACAGATCTGCATGCAATGGGAAAACTGTAACGAGGAGATTATGCTAATTCGGGAGCAGTATAAGAAGGCCATGAAACTGGCTATTAGAGGCAAGAGAAAAGCAAGGACTCTAGGCTGGGTTCCCTAAGGTAGGGCCAAAAGAAACCTGGGGACTGGAGAGATGGCTCAGTAATTAAGAGTAATTCCTGCTCTTCCATAGGACCAGTGCTCAGTTCCTGGTACCCATGTCAGGCAGCTCATAATCACTTGTAACTCCCAGCTTCAGGAGCTCTGTCATCCCCTTTAGGTCACTGTGGGTACTGTGCTTACATGCATATACTCATACAAGGACACACACACATAATCATAATTAAGAAGATAAAAATAAATCTATTTTTAAAAGTGGTTAATTTGTAAAATTGAACCAGTCCTGGAAGGCTAGAATGATATAACTTCAAGATAGAGATCTACTATTCGAGTGTGTGTGTGTGTGTGTGTGTGTGTGTTCTTTATCCCTATGCTTCAGAAACTGACACATGCACACTTATCTTGCAAAGCTTAATGAAATCAGCACTTCTATGCATGCCTTTCTGGAATAAAGCAGATTTATGCAGAGCCGGGCATGTGATGGACACTCAGTGAATACCAGCTTATATCTGAATAAAAACTTCATCACTACAATGGCAGGATCAGAATCATGCACTTTGGAAATAGCATTTTTGTTACCATCTCGAGGGCTGAGCACTGAATGCCACAGTAGAAGAGAGCAAAGGCCTTGGCATTGAACTCTGTTTTCCACAAATCAGCCTGGACATCTTTGTTGGCATTATCCCCTCATTTACCAGACCTGGGAAGCAATGAATATGTGTTTTCTTTCCAAGAGCCTATTTATCTGTTCCCTAGGGGTGGGCTGGCCCTTTTGGGGGATGTTGGCTTGGAAGAGAATCCTTCATACCTGCAAGATCTCCCTTATCTGCTTCCTGAATTTGAAACCTCTTCAACGAGGAGAAATATCCCACACGGCTTCACAATGAGATACTTATAAGATGATATTCATGTTGGAAAGGTTTATTTGCCAAATCTAAAAGCAGACCTTTCTCCCCAAAATGATGTTAATATTACCAAGAAAGCTGAAAATCCTGTAGAGGCTGTCATGGTCCTAGTACCAGTAAATACTGACGATAAATGATGTCCAGCAAGAGGTTCTCATGATCCTGAAATGCCCCTTCTATGAGGTGCCTGCTTTCTGTCTTCCTCGAATAGCTGGCAGAGTGTTGGGCACAAGAGAGACATTCAGAAGATCTGTTTTGCTGCACATTCGTCTCTGTGTTTACAACAAGTCATGTACTCAGTGCTGAGAGAGGCATAGCCATCAGAACACTCCAGCCAAGGGGAACTTAGCATGAAGCCTGCTTTGCTGACTTCAGTATTGCCATAGTTGTTGATGTCAGCACCCAAGAGACATCCCTTCCTTGGACCCATCGTTTCCTGCTTCATTTGAACACTGAGACTTTATCTTCATCTTTTCAATCTCATTCTTTCCATGCCTTGGCATAGAAGCCTTTCTCACATCCTCAGAGCCCTGTGACTTTCATTGTACCCTGCTCTCAAACTCTCCATCTATGACTTTTCAATCTAAGCATCCTCAACATTCATAATAATCCCACAGACACTGTCTGACATCGTGCTATAAAGGTCATATGGTAGACCTTACACATCATCGTCTTCATTTCTATAGCAAGTCTTGACCTAAGGAAGGGATGGCATCATATAGCCACATAGATTCAAAGGTGTCCTAAGACACATCAAAGAAAACTTAACTATGAATCATTTCTATTTAGTAATAGGAACTAGACATCCCTATAATTCCTTTCATCTTTGAGCTGACAAAACATCTCTTCCACACAGTTAAGTAGAATCAGCACTTAGAGTTCTATAACTCAACCAGATAGTTAACTTTGGTTTCTCCTTTGTATGTAACATGAGGCAAATTATTTCATCTTCCAGGCCTTGGGTTTTCCATCTGTACCTGCAGAGCAGTGGCTCCCACCCAGTTGGGTATCAGTGAGGGATTTTACAAATCAATGCAGGTGATGTTTGGAACACAGACGAGGACAAAATACTAGCTTCCAGAATGTGATATAAAATAATAAGAATCATAGCTCAACTTATAATTCAACTACCATGCTTTGGCCAGAGCTCTAATTAAAGTACTGATGTGGTCTAAGAAGCTAAGTGTCCAAGAGTAAGGTAACGGCTAAGAGTTGGGGAGTGGGCTGCCATGATGTCATAGTAGAGAATTGCTGCAGGAGCACATAGACACATGAAGAAGACAGGAAGGGGCATGAGATCCAAACATGAACAGTGCACAGAGCTTGTCTCTCCCCAGTCAGAATGGCTCTCATCAAGGAAGGGATGATTCAGAGGCAAGGAGCCCTATATACTGTTGCTGGGAACATATATCTATGGGCAGTTCCTGCACAATTAAAATTATAATTTCTATATTATCTAGACATACCTGACTCTTGAGTATCCACCTGAAAGAAACCAAGTAAGCACACCACAAAGATGTGTGTTTCTACACCATTGACAGAAGAATGGATAAAATATAATATTATATATATATATATATACAATGCAATGTTGTTCTGATGCAGAGAAGAATGAATGTTTGACATTCACACAAAAATGAATGGAACTGGGGACCATCCTTGTGGTACTTTGGATGAGAATGACCCCCATAGGCTTCCAAACTTGAACATTTGGCTCCCAGTTGGTGAATCTGTTGGAGATGTTTAGGAGGTGTGGCCTGGGTGAAGGAAGTCTGTTACTGAGGCAGTCTTTGAGTGTAAAAATGCCTTGCTTGCTTACAGTTTGCTCTCTCTGCTTCATGGTTGTGGTTCAAAATGTGAGCTCTCAGTTTCATTTCAACTGCCATGTCTTTGGTTGTAAGCTCTTATCTTTCTGAACCACAAGCAAAGATGAAGTCTTTCTTCCTTACATAGCGTTGGTAGTGGTGTTTTATCTCTGTAAGAGGAAAAGAAGATGCTGAACAAAATAAGACAGACTCAGCAAGACACAGAAACTATGTTTTGTTTTCTCTCCCACTTTTCTATGTAAGTCTGTATCTGTGGACAGGACACAGTGGCTCCAACCTCTTGGGCAGCAGCGAGAGTTTCCTGAGTCAACACAGAAAAACCCAGAGAAGTCACATGGTCACATAGCCACTGCTGATGGCCATGAGGACAGAAGAGGAAGAATCATTGAGCCTGCATGCTGCACTCAGTCAAGGCTAAGCCGTTGCTCTGTCCTTCTGTCTCAGGGAGAGCCCACAGTCAGCTATAGAGCATTTTCAAAGTCCCTGCTGGTGAGCTGAGTGCTGGATTCGAACACAGGCTCTCGGAGTCAGCACTGCCACTAAACACTGGCTTTTAGTAAATAGTTTGTCACATTGCTGTAACTGCCTCACCCAGCAGATGCAGATGTTCTCTGGGTGGGAATGCATCCATTCGTTAGACTCTAGCCTTGGATGAGAGTCATGAGGACTGGGGCAGCTGAGAACAGGGGATGTTAATTAAACATCAGGACCCGGGTTGTCGATGGGAATTCCTGCGATTGGATGCTGATGCAATTCACGGTGAAGTCAACGTGTGTGGACAAGAAGACAGAGTTACACCTTCCCGACAGGCAACTGAAGATGGCAGAACAAGCCAGGTGACTATGATGGGCCAAAAACTTCCATAATTTGAAGAGACTCCGGTAACCAATGTATGAGGACTGCCTCTCATGTGTTGAACACCCGTCTTCCTAAAGCGGAAGCTATCTTTCAAGAGAAACCCCATCTTCAAAGAATGCGTGGCTGATTCCGAGAGGAAAAGGGTGAGTCTAGTCTTAAATTCCATCAAATGGAACACACCACCCAGTTCCTAATAGTTTCTGATGTGGCTTGAAGATAAGCTGTCCATCGTTGAAGTACTTGGAAATATTACCAGCAAGGAAAATAAAACAGTTGCATATTACTGCTTATGGTCGAGAGAGTTACATGTCAGGGAGGCATCTAAAACAACAAAGAGCATCATCACTGATCTAGATTATCTACCATACCTAGATGGTAAGAGTGTTGCTGCAGACACCATATACTTGCCGAGACGTAGAGAACTAAGCTGGCACTGACCAGGAAACAGCTTCCCTGCTGGCTAGCTTACATGCTGCCGGAAGGAGAAATGCAAGCAATGACACTGACCTGCTGGGAAGATGTGTGGCACAAGCGTACGGGGTAACCAACTGCTTTCCATTTAGATGTGTGACCTGACTCACGGGAGGTATTTTATGTCTGATATTGTAAACCTAGTTTAAAGAAAAGCCCATAATCTGGGAATTATAAGCCCTAGTAGGGCAACAGCCATTTTGCTCCATGGTCACGTTGCCAAATTGCATTCTAATGTTTTAGTTATGCCTATAAATGTGTGGCTCCCTCAACCTTGCCCAGAGAAGCTTCTCTCTTAGCGGTGCTGAGGTTTATGACTACTGAGTGCTTAGCATTATATGTGTGCTGTCTACCAACCTCCCCTGGTATAGATACAGGGAACACCACCCAAGAGAGAGTATAAAGAACGTAAGACAGGAAGATGGGTAAGGACACTGTGACACACTGCCTTTGGGTGTGATAGGGCATGGCACTCGTGGCAGAGCGTGGCGTTGTGGACTCACAGCAGCTGTGCACAGGATCTACTCAAGTTCAAGCCAGTCAACATTCCAGCGTGGGCAGGGCAGAAGCCCTAAGGCCTTATTCACAGCGGAGGAAATGGCTGTTGATGACAACTGAGGAAAACTTTCTCAGCCAGGAAAGTTATTCTCCTCTGGGGAGATGGCCATGGTGGGTTGCTCATGCCTCAGTGGGCAGATGGCACACTTATGTGCACATGGGCACTAATTGGACTATAATGACGATAAATAAATAAAAAGAGGACATGAAGCTGGGAGAGAGGTGAGGGAGGAAGTTGTAGACTGTAGGCAGGGGTGGTCAACATGTCCTACATGAACACAGGGACCTTTTAAAGAATAAAAGGGTTATTTAAAAGAGGAATATAGGCTCAAGTTTTGATTACTTTAATTATGACTTAGAAGAAGTCAAAATGAAATCAAGTAAATGAATGGATGTTTTATAGCTGAGTACAAATGATTTTGTTCCATTAATAACTTGTCAATGTAATCCTCATGAATACAGTGCCAGCCTATACCAAATAAAGAAGCTGTGAGACTTCTTATGACTGATGGAGGCATTGTGTTCAGGAAAACAGGCTCAGTTGTACATATGTTAAATTATATAATATTTTTGCTACATATATATTTGTCAATTTCATATAATGCCATCTAATTTCTATCTCGCTCACACACAAGATCTGTAACCAAACATGATAATTATGCCAGGACGGATGTTTCCAAATTGCCTGTGTGCCTTTTATCTGAACTTTCCATATCACCCTCGGTGACAGTGCCCTATTTTAGTAATGAGGGAACACGCACGGAAGAACGCAGGCTGTGATGCCAAACCTGTGCAGGCCATGACGCCAAACCTGTGCAGGCCCAAGCTGTCAGCTTCCTCGATTCTATTCCAAACCCAACACGGGTATTCACAAAAGACCATTCCCCACTACATGTGTGCTGTTCTGTCTTATCAAGACTACATCTGGAACTGTGACCCCGGACATGGGACTGTCAAGAATAGAGATGGCGCTTCTAAATTCTGGGGGACAGGCTACCTATTGAGCCAGTGGGTAGTGCCTGCATTTTGTTACCCGCGGTGACAGCTGCCAATGTGTGAGAGAATGCAAAATGTCAAGTTCCCTGGTGCCGTTCCTGGAAGACGCTGTAATTTACAGCTCTGCCCTGTCACTGTCTGAGCTACTGCCTGGGACACTGGCTGTGACCAGCCCCGGATTTTGGCCAGATTTCCTTAGGCCTCAGGGAAAGCCCCTTTCCCTTTCATCTTTTTGGAGGAAACTTTCAGAGGTATTTTATTCTTGCTTCCAGTATCTCCTGGAACTATGGTTGAGGTCTCTGGAAGCTTCTTCTTTTTATTTATTTTTTCTTGCCTATATTTCTGCCGGTGAAATCCCTTTGAGCATCAATGGGTGGAGCAGACACTGCTCACCCCATCCTATTTTAAATCCTAAAAGGCAGCAGGTTTCTGCGATTGGAAGGAAGCGACTACTGGGAAAAATTATCACAAATAAACTCAGGCTTAAGATCATCTGTTAAAATGCAATGGCCGCGCATCCTCTGTATATGTCGTCAAAGGAAACAATTCACCTCCTGCCCCTAAAATGTGGGAAGAGCCCCAGCTCATGTCAGAGGTCAACAACAGCACCCTTGGGATGGGGAAGAGCACCAGCTCATGTCAGAGGTCAACAACAGCACCCTTGGGCTGGGGACTTGCCCTCATTTCGCAGCACAGAAGATGCCTGCAAGTCCCCAGAGCCAGGGATGGCTCTTGCTCTCCATGCTCTATGCAAAGTGACAAACCCTTTTGTGGTTTTTGATGAGGTTTGAGGTATTTGGGTGGGAAGTCTACAAGCTACATATATGTTCTTTCCAAACAGATGCTTAGCCTGGCTGGACACATGGCTACCATTTGGCCCAAGAGCCAGACCAGGACATGGGAAAAGAACAATTCTGGGATGGGCTTGGGGAGGAGCTACTGTCCGCAGTCTAAAGAGACTGTCTGACACCAGGATGTGGTCAACACCACTGAGTGTGGCTGCATTTTATGTTACAGTGTGGAAAAAGTATCCAAGCTAGTCTCCCTACTACGTAGAATCTGATGGGTCTTCAGCCTTGACCTGTGGCTTAAGTCCAAAACTGAGCCCCTGTTGGATCACAGTGTTAGGCTGACTACCTGTGTTTAATCAGTGGAGCCTTTACCAAGCTCATTGGTTCCCAATGACATAGAAAGAGAGAAAGGAACCGCCTCTCCTATGAGTCCTGCATTAGTTACCCATCTCCAGCGCAAGTGCCTCCTTTAACTTACACATCTTCATGGAATGGAAGCATAGCTCTAGTGGTTAAGAAAAATGCTGCTTTTCCAGAGGACCTGAATTCAGACCCAGCACCCACATCAAGCAGCTCACAGCCTCCTGAAACTCCAGGTCCAGGGGATTGGATACCTATCTATGGTCCCCAGGCACCTGCATTCATATGCTCCTATCAACACACACACACACAGAGATAGAGATAGATAGATAGATAGANAGAGAGAGAGAGAGAGAGAGAGAGAGAGAGAGAGACTTAAAAATAAAATAAATATTTTTTTAAAAGTATGTGTCTCCAGTAGGAGAACCTTCCTCAGCTTAACTGCTCCCAAAGCTGGCACACTGAAAATCCTTAGAGCCTCTCAGTGATCCTGTTGCAGGTGATGATTCTGGCTTAACTTTAAAGTCTCCACTAGACTCACATGCTGAACACTTGCAAGGGGCACTGTTTGTACAGGTTCTGGGAACTAGGCAGTGCAACCCAGCTGGAGGAACACTAGAAGTGTGTCTTCGGAAGTCACACTGGAGTCATGCCACCCCCACCCTGCTTCCTGTCTGCTGTGTGCAGTGAGGAGACTCCTCCAGCCCACCTTCTTGATGCTCTGTGCAAGGACACGCAGTCAAACAAGCCTGAGCTGGACCCTCTGAAACCATGAGCCAAGACATAGCCTTCCTCCCTCAAGCCTCTCTGCCAGGTCTGTGTTCACAGTGACACATAGCTATCTCACCCATTCATTTATTTAAGGCCCCTTTTCTCAGTCTCTGGAATCCCCCTCTCTCTGCATGTACAACTTTATGCCACAAGAGGGCATCAGATCCCACAATAGATGGTGGTGAGCCACCATGCCATGGGTGCTGGGAAATAAACTCAGGACCTCTGAAAGAGCAGCCAGTGCTCTTAACCACTGAGCTCCCTTAATCTTTCCAGCTCCCTGGATTCCCCCGCTCTAATATGCTATCATGTGTGTTTAAACAAACAAACAAACAAACAAAAAAGGTCGTTGCAAGCAGGATTTCCCACTTGCCGTCCCATTTCTTGGGAAAGCTTACTAACCTTGGCGGTAGGATAAATCCCAAGCATTTGGACACACCCTTCATGGACTCTCCTGATATTTTTCTTCAGTGGCCCTCCAGTCTCAGCTCAGCATCACAGTGTCCCTCTGTCCCTGATCCCTCACCCATGGCAGAATGCTTGTCTTTGTGTGAGGGATCCTCTCGGAAAAATCATCAATTAGAGCCAGCGCCTTTCACTGCCCCTATCTTCCCTGTTGGAGGTCTTGTGATCTGCACAGGCACTCTGTCAGCAGCTCCTCTCCTGTCAGCAAGTCTAGGGACCGTTGCATCTAGTGTCCTCTAGAGTCAGCTCTCCTCACCTCCAACATTCCAAGTCGGAATTCCGTGATGGCAAAGGGCCTATTGAGCTCGTGGAGCATCTTGACATCACCCACCGTCCAAGTCTTGGAGACTAAAGAAATGTTTGTGGACTATCCAAAAGTCTGAAGTGATTGTGAGGGCGCTGCAGACAAGCAAGCATGACCCTGCTCTGAAGTGGAAGCACCCGCCCTTATTCCCTCCCCACCTGGGCCTAACTAGGCTGCCATGAACCCTAGTCTCCGAGGAAGCTAGAAGCCGTCAGTCTGTGGCTCTGTCAATCACACACAGCTCACCAAGGCTCAGATTCATTAGGCAGAGAAAGCCTGTACGAAAACGTTGTCAGAAAGAATCAATCGGTTTAAACATTTAAAAGTAAAATATGTGTCAAGCAGTCCCCATGGGGAGGTTTTCTTAACGTGGGGAGTTCCCCTGATCCCCAGTGGGACAGGGACATGGGGCTTCCCTCTGAGGTGTGGAAGCCTTTAGGGGGAGGGCAGCAAAGGAAGGCTAGGCAAGTGCCTGGAGGGATTGCGATGTGGGGAGCCTGAGTCAGAAATGACAAAGTCACTTCCAGCTGCTCTGTCTCATGCTCACAGAAAGGAGGGGCTATTCTTTCTGACAGCCTGACAGGAAGGGATCAGTTGGTTTTGCTTTTCTGACTGGCAATGGAGTCTCATGGTCTTTTTTTTTCTTAAGGGTTGATTTTATTTATTTTTGTTGTGTATGTATTTGTGTCCACTTGAGTGTATGTGCACATGTGTGTGCTAGAGAATACACCAAGGTAAGAAGAGAGTATAAGATCCCTCAGAACTAGTGCTACAGGAATTTGAGGCATGTGTGGTTTGTTACATGGGGCTGCTGGGATCCAAACTCCACCTTTTTAGAGCAAGTTCTGTTAATTGCTAAGCCATCTCTCCAGCCCTTCTTCACCCTTTGTTAATGGAAGAAAAAGAGACAAGAAGAAAGGAAGGGAGGTAGGAGGGAGGGAAGGTGGAAGGGGAGAGGAGGAGAGAAAAGAGTGACCTTCAATAGTCTGTATTGTTGTGGCATTTTACACAAAAACACAGTCTCAGAGTCACGCATACACTTTCATGAACATGCATGCACACAGATGCACACTCTCATAGGCACACACACATATATATATATATATATATACATACATAGATACATACCTTGCCTCTTAACATTTATCTATAATGATTCTCTATACTGTTTTCATTTTAAAATTTTATATTATTTCAATTTATATGAGAGAGAGAGAGAGAGAGAGAGTATGATCATGGAATCTAGAAATGGGGACCAAATCTCTGAAGCTAGAGCCACAGGAAGCTGTAGCTGCTTAGCATAAATACAGGAAAGCTGACTGCTATCTCATGCCCTGCCAGTGAGCACTCAGCCTCGGAGCACTGTCTACAGGCTGCTCCTCCTGTTCTTGAGATTCAGAGGTGCTTAGGCACATGCAGCCAGGTAGAAACTTTATTAAAATCACTTCCTCATAGCTTTTCAGCACACATAAATAAGAACATAAAAACAATGAGGTACAAAAGAACCATTAGCTTTAGCCATGAGACAGCTTTGCAGATTTTCTCATGAAGTCAGGGGCCACAGCCATGGGGTCAGGAGAAGAAGCAGGCTGGGAGAGATGGGTGGGCAAGACCGTAGAGGACCATTCCCAATGCTTCCAAAGGAGGCAAGCGTCTAAGGCAGCCCCTAGGATGCTGTGCTTGGATGGAAGTTAACTGACAATCTAACAGCAAACTGTATGCTGTTTGAGGCAGAAGGATGATGTGTCAAAACTTCAGAATCAAACCCAACTAATGAGAAAAAAACATTTAGTGCTTTCTTATTTGGTCTGTTAGGGAACCAGATACTTATGTGTGGCAAACTCAACAACTGTCTGCAAATATGGGGTATGCTCTGTGCTCCGGAAGGTCCTTGCTGTTTCCTTCTCTTGGCCAGTTTGCACAGGCATCTCTCCACCAGTCAGCAAAGCACCATGGGATAGGATTGAGGCCTAACCCTCTATTGTATAAGTTCAAACCTGTTTGAGGGGAGCTGATATGTTTCTCAAAGCTGGACAGTAGGATGGGGTCCAGGAGGGTTCTGTCAGCCTCTCGTCCCTGTCAGAGGATCAACTTATAATGAGAACGTTTACTTCAGTTTACAGCTGTTTCTATACAAGGCCCATTGGGTTGGTTGCCACAAGGCCCGTTGGGTTGGTTCCTTTCAGGCCTGTGTAATGAGGTAGTATATCACAACAGGAGAGCAAGAAAAAAACAAAATTTGTTCACTTCGGGGTTAATAAGCAACACAGACAGGAAGGGACCCATGCCCCATAATTTTCTGTGAAACCCTGGACCCAGAGATGAAAAAAAAATGCCCCCAGTAGGCTCCACCCCTTAAAGCTGCTACCATTTCCTAGTAGCATAAACCTAGGTATTGAGTCTTTAACCCTTTGACGTACACTCCAGATTCAGAGTACAGGAGGGAACAAGAGACATAAAAATGAGTGGGAAGGAAGAGAAAAGGGCATCAAAGAGCCAGAGAAACTGGAAAAGGGGGAAAGCAAGAACAGAACCAAGGAGCCTGGAGCAGTAGCTCAGTAGTGAGGAGTACCTAACTGCTCGTACAGAGGACCAAAGTTCCGTTCCCTGCACCACCCACATGGAGACTCAGCACCTGCTAGTCCAGATCAAGGGGGATGAGCTTACCCGTCAGGCCTTCAAGGACTCCTGCAGGCATGCGGTGCACAAACATACACACCCTCGAGATGAGCAAATATGTTTTCTAAAAGAACGCATCTACCACCTCCTCCCTCTTTAATAGCAGTGATCCCTCTCCTTGTGGCTCACCATGGAGTGATCCAATACGGCATCCATCCATGCCAGTCGCTTTCAGGGATTAACACTCCGGCTACCCCTGGAGGAACAGGGAGACCCAACCATGTCCTCCTTAGCCTTGAGCTGCTGTGCTTGAGAATGAGGGCTCAGCTGGTCACCGTGCTGGGCCTTCATGGAGTCCAGTCTCTGTGTTGTGCATTAAAATGGAATCACAGAGCTAGGAACAAAGCACAGCATGTACAAAGTCCTGGGTTTCCTCATCAGCATAGCAGTAATAAAAATATAATAATAAAATTTATTTTCTCATTCATTTTATAAAAAAAACTAATTACTGCACATCCCATTGGCTGTCTTGTTTAGGAATGCATCTGTACACAAGCAGGGGAATGTGAGCACATACACACACACACACATAAACACACACACACACACACACGGAGGCATGAACACACATATGCACACAGAGATTACATCAACATGCTCAGAGCTCAGTATAGAATGAGAATGAAGTTCTATAAATGCTCTTCCAGCCAATCTAACACAAAGAATTTCTGACTGTGATGGTTTCAAAAAGGACAGTTCCCAGAGAAATTGTATGTTTCAATACTTGGAACCCAGTTGGTGTGAGGAAAATTAGGAGGTGTGACCTCGCTGAAGGAGGCGGGTTACTGGGGTGGAGGGAGGCTTGAGATTTCAAGAGTTCCTGCCATGCCATTCCCTGCTAGCTCTCTCTGCTTCACCTTTGTGGGTCAAGATGTAAGTTCTTAGCTACTGCTCCAGCGCCATGCCTGCCTGCCGCCAATGCTCCCCAAATGATGGTCATGGATGCTAACTAACCTTCTGAAAATGTAAGTCCTAATAAACTCTTCCTTCTGAAGCTTGCCTTCTGTAGGTCATGGTGTCTCATAACATAAACAGAAAAGTAACTGAGACAATGACATTCTGCCACCTTCTCTCTGCTTATTCATTTCTTAGAGCACAGAGCTCACTACTTCCCCATCCATCTCAAGTACTGCTTAGACAGCTCTTAGATTATTTTAAGGATTTGTATGTTATTAATTTTATTCATGTGTATGCATTTGCCTTGTGAATTCATAAACACCACATTTGTACAGGAGCCTGTGGGGGCAGTTAAAGTGTAGTAAGTCTCCAGGATCTGGAGTTACAGGTGGATGGGAGTCACCACGTGCATGCTGGGGAATATACCTGGGTCGTCTGCAAGAGCAGTAAATGTCCTTAATTGCTGAAACACCTCTCTGACCGCTGGATGTTAGGTTTTACACTTAGCATAAAGAATTTTATGCTTCTTCTTTATTAAATAATATCCTGGCTGGACTGAGTCCTCCACATACACATCAACTCTGCCAATTAGGGCTGCTCTTCCCCAGAGTGGGTGATTAAAATCATTCGACAATAGAGGAAACTGAGGAAAAGAGAGACAATTAAATGGCGGGCCCGGAGTTTCACCCCATATCTTTGGCTTAGCTCTAAGCTGGTTTGCCTCCCCTCCCTCCGCATCACCAAGTGAGAAAGGGGGTGGCATGGGTGCTCCTGTCTCCCCCCTTCATCTCCATCTCTATCCCGCCTATGCCCTGATCTTTCCAACATCCAATGACGTTGTCCTAGACACAGGCACATCACTGCCGAGGGAGGTCATGTGGGCATTTTTCATAATTTCCCATTGCAGTTGCTACTTCTTCCTACTCTGTCCTGGAGAGCAAGTGGGGGCCTGGGTAAGGACAGATGCCACCCACAACAACCCCAACCCATTAACCTCCAGGTTAAAAGGGGTCCCCTTCCTGCTAGGCCTTGAGTACAGCCTTCAAAAGCAGCTGCTCTCACTAGCAAGTATCTCCCACAGGTGGGATCCTTAGGAAAGCGTATGAGACCTCAGTAGCGTTCAGCATGGCACAAAGCCACAACTGAGGCTTACAACTCAGTGGAAAGGGGGTGGAGAGACAAAGAGGGGGAAAAGGAGGGGCGGATGGAAAAAGGAGGGAGAAAAGAAGGAAGGGAGGAGGAAAAGAGGGAAGGAAGGGGGGAGGAAAGGGAAGAGAGTCTATTAAAAACAAAAGCATTCATCCCGTCAGAAAGGAAAAGCAATCCTAGAAGTGAAATTCTTCCATGGCAGACAAATCGGCTTTCTCTTGTGGTTCTGGCAAGTTCTGGACTTTGCCTCCTGATGTTGTGCCATCTGAGGAGAGCTTTTGCTTGTCCCTGGAGACCCTGCCAATCAGGCATCTAAGACATGAGGTTTCCTTGTATCGTCCTTAGAAATCTAAATACGTTGCCAGAGTTATTTAGGATGAAGCACTTCGTGGGGGTCAATATGATCAAAATGAGCCATATGTACATGAGTTGTCACAATGAGCCAGCGACCACGGGTGGCATTTGAGAAGGCAAGTGTGAATGTCCAACCTCGTAACAAAGCTGGCGGGCCTTGCCAGCCATTTCTTCCTGCTGAAATCTCACTGACGCTGAGAGTAGTTGCCACTTGAAGACAGCAGGGAGAGGAGGGAAAGAAAGGAGAGAGGCAGGGGTGGCCCTTTCTGCTCACGGGACCCCCGCTTAGCTCTCAGGTTTTTGGGTGAGCCCTGTCCTTCTTGGGAGTGTGTGTGTTCACAGCCCCTGCTGTCAGTCTTGTATACTTGTTCACATTTTGAGAAATGTATCCCTTGAGGAGACTCCTGAATTCTGTGTCTTGTCCTTTATGTCCCCAAAGGAATGGGGCAGTGCCCCAGCCCAGGCCAGCCACATAGAGAGAAGTTGGGGAAGCCTTGAATGCCTGAGCTGTCGTGTTCCACTTGAAAGTTTCCTGTCTAAACATTGCTTCATTCTGTCATGTCGCCTTTGAGATAGGGTCTCGCTATACAGCGCAGCAAGTCTTCAATTCATAATCCTCCAGCCTCAGCCTCTTGAGTGCTAGCCTTACAGGCAAAGGTCAACATGTCTGGCTGAATACTAATTTTCATTTTTATTATTTTAAGATTTTTTTAAATAAGTGTATGCATGTTCAGGTGAGTATGTGCATGTGAGTGAGGGGGTCCAAAGAGGCCCTGGGCATTGACTCTTCTGGAGCTAGAGTCCATGAGGTTGTGAATCAATCGAACATGGGTGCTGGGCATTTAATTTGGGTCCTCTCTCTTAAGAGCAGTTAGTACTCTTAACCATCTTTTAGCCTTGCATACTAATTTTTAAATGATTTTAAAATGCTTGTTTATTCCTCATAGCCCTCACATTTAATTATGTTCTAAAGTTTTTTCTTTTCATTGTTTTTGAGTTTAATTTTTTTATTTTATGTGTATGTGTGTTTTGCTTATATGTATGTATTTGTACTACTTGCATGCAATGCCTGTAGAGGCCAGAGAGGGCGTCAGATCCCCTGGAGCTGGAGTTACAGATAGCTATGAGCCACCACGTGTGGGCTGGGACTAGAACCCAGGTCCTTAGCAAGGTCAGCAGTGCTCTTAACTGCTAAGTCATTTCTCCAGTCCATCTTTTGAGAATTTTTTGAATCCCGGGAAGCAGTCAAACAACAATGTAAAAAACCAAAACCTCACCCTAGGCTCCCAGGGCACCTAAATCATGCCTCTGCTGATACCTAATTTGCAAAAGCTCCCAAATAATAAATACCTTGAATTCTCAAGGTTCCTGTCTCGGACCCTACCACTTTACCAGGTTCTCAAAGACTTCAGAGCGCACAGAACAGCTTCTAGGCTTTGGTACCAGGTCACAGATGGTGCCTCATAGACCAGCCTTGGCAGGGAGATGCCAAGGGTTGGTGTAATGCAGGGAACTTGAACCTCCTCTGCAGACAGAGACATCTTCCTGAGACTCAGATGCGGGACAGGTGAGGTACTTAGTGATACTAGCCCCGTGAGATGACCATGTCCATGCCGGTTTGCCTGATGCAGCCTAGCTGCTTGCAAGGCGCTCTCTCTGAGCTCCTCCATCGAGTCGGGGGTGGGGGGAAGTCATCGAAAGCTTTTATGCGGCTGTGGCGTTTCCAAACGTTCCTCTGTGATTGACAGCTCTGCATTCCCTTTCCCATTATGGCACCTGCAGATAATGAGATATCATGAAACCGGAATTTCCAGAGCCTGCGCCTGCCAGGAATATTATCATCCATGTTCTAGCAAGCCATTCCTGCTGCACACATGACCTCTACAAATTTGAAATGTCAAAACACAGCCAGGAGCTGAAACTAAGGCCACTCCAAACCAAGTGGCTATTGGCTCTCGAATATACAGGAGGGAGTCCTTTATCTTGGGAGAATTATGGATTACCAGAATATAGTGATCTTTTCATTAACCTATATGTATTTAGAATGTAGATAATGTCTGTCTTTTTATCACTCTCATAGTCTGTGGGGGGGGGACCTGCAGAATGGAGGCTTTACATTTCCCCAGTGACTCAGGACCTGGGTGGGAGCTAAGAGTGCAGGCCACAGAATCTCCTTGTCCTTGGTGGCAATTTGAGGCCTTTTTTTTTTTTTGCAGGTATTCTTGTCACCCCTTTCCTGTTATACTATCAGAAAAGGTAAAGATGGAGGGTCTTGAATCTTCTGCATGCACCTTTTATTTCCTTTCCATTCAAGCTAGCTCAGAGCTCTGAGTGGTTAGGAAATCACCCACCTATTTGGCTGAATTTTTAGTCTGTGTTATTCATCATGTTGCTCAAGTGAAACTGAGTTCAACAGTGGGGAAATCCACAGTGTGCCAAGGACAGTGCTGGCCAGGGTTATCATTAAAGTCCCAGGAAGCTGGGTATGTGACACTGTCCTGTAATTCCAGCAGTTAAGAGATACAGGTAGGAGGATCATGAGTTTGAGGCCAGCCTGGCCTGGGTATTTGGAGGGCAAAATGTCTGTGTTGGGCTTCTAAGGACAGGCAGGGTTAGGGGCAGACAAAAGTTGCCAAGTGAGAGCCATGAACAGGCAAAGCCATGAAAATACCAACAGACCTGCATGAACAGACATCTGTAGACCTAGAATGATATAATCTATTCAGGAGACAGAAAGATCCCAGGGGCCTGGTTCATACCATTGTCTGCAAAGGGAGGTCTGGTAAAGAGAGGTGAAAGGCCTCAAAACACAGGCAAAGGGAAGAACCTCACCCGAAAGCCAAAGGATGCCCATTGCAATCCAGCTTTGTCTTCATCTCCACATCACGAGAACTTCTATCCTATTCATCTATCTATTCTGGTCCCACAGTGAGGTTCTCCAGCCACCCTCGAGAGAGGCAGTCATCCAGACCTGAGATTTTAGCAAGGGCTGTCAGGACTGAGGTGTGCTGCTTCCACAGGGATGCCATCGTGATACAAGACTGGCTCTGCCAGTGGCCATCCTGCTGTCATAAGGGGAGAGCTGACTCACAGACGCGGAGTGTGCAGAACAGGGCCAGAGAAAGACTCACTGGACTCCAGCCATTCCTGAAGCCAAGGTCCCTATGCCTGGATATGACAGCTGAGGTTAATACACTTCTATTTATGACTTAGTTCCAACAAATGTGCACTTGTTTTCTATTTCCTTTTTAAATATTATATTTTATTAATTCTTTAAGAATCTCCAAAAATGTATTTTTATCATAACTTGTCCAAGATCCATCCCATACCTCCCCGACTCCACTCTAACTTAGTGTCCTTTTTTCTTTTCTCTGAATCTCTTTTTTTTATTGTTAAGTGTACACACACATAAAAAATATATAAATGTAACCTGCCAAATCTGTTTAGTGTTACTTATATACATATGATTTTAGGGCTGACCACTTGACATCCCCGGAGAAGACAGATTCTTTCTCTCTCAGCAGCCATTAATTGCCTACAACTCTTCATGTAGGCAGGGGTTCCCACAATCATGTTGGCACATCGGCTGGTACCATCATTGTGCGGGGTCTTGTTCAAGCAATCATGCTGTTGAGATTTTATGGGCGCACCTTCCCTATGACAGACAGAAGACACTTTCCTGCAGGAGACATCTGGTCCTCCAGTTCTTACAATCTTTCTGTTTCTTGTCCATGTCCACTGAGCCTCAGACATAGGACAACACTGTGGACATATCATTTGGGGCTGGGTACCCCACCATCAGTACTTTTCTCAATTTGACCAGTTGTGACATTCTGTCTTGGGTCCGTGACACGTGTGGCAGTTGCTGACTTTCTATTTCTTGGAACCTCAAAGAATCCCTACTTATAAGAGAGCGTAGATTTGTGTATTCTGTTTCCACCATTGTGATCCTGGGGCTAACTCACTGGTACCCTGACTGAAAACATGGAATTTGGAATGGAGAATGATGAGCTAGGGAAGCCACCCAGGGACAGATGCTTGGCTCCTGAGGGCTCTGAGCTAGTTAATGTCTTGGCTCACTAATGATTTGGGAGTATTATTAGGAGGTGGTGGGAAAGTTCCAGAAACAGAATCTAGTTGGAGGAAGTAGGCGATGAGTATGTTCCTGGGAGTTGTTCCTTGCTCCTTCTCATCTTCCTTGTGGCCAGCGATAGAGACTGTTTTGCTCTACCACATATTCCCACCATTGTGTTCTGTTTCACCTTGGGCCCAAATACAGTGGCTCCAGCTGGCCGTGGTACCCAAAACAAGCTGTATAAGCTCCCCAGCCTAAACCAAAGGCCCTTGCCATGGTCAGCATGGGGTCACCAGAAACCAGATCTGCCCCCAGGAGGGAACTGCAGGGCCACCCTCCTGCCACGGGGTGTGAAGAGCAGGGCTCCCCTCTCTACAAGATACAGATTCAGCCAGAGAGAACTTAGGCCACCCTCAAAGACGTTCTGAGCTGAGTATTTTGGTCTGGTACTGCATAAGATGAAAAAGCCCCAAGTTCCAGGGCATCAGAGACCGGTAGCACACCTGTACACAGAGACATAAATACACATGTACACATAGAGGAACATGCACAAATACATACATATATATTCCTAGTGTTGTACAGATACACATGTACACATAGAGGGACACACACAAATAAAACCATAGAGACACATAAATTACATACAAACATATCCACATACATGCATGGATATACATATACAGAGACACAGAATCACACACACATACATGTGTATACTTAAAGGCATGCATAAACATACACAATGCACAGTCACAGAGATACACAATTTGCATACATACATATATAAACATACATTGACACACATATGCATGTAGACATATGAACTGACACCAGCACATAACACAGAGAGACACACACAAGTATAGACAGATACATGCCCAAAGACACAGATAAATAGGCACATGTATACTCAGATATACACAGCTACACACAGACACATACATACCTGCCAACAGATAGACACATGCATATATCTGCACATGAACATACACACAGAGACAGGCATCAAGAAAGACTTACTCATACATGTATGTGCACACACATACTGCCTTTCAAAGACACAAAAGAGCTCTGTCAGAAAAAAATCAGCCCACCGTGTCCCCAGGTCACCTGGACCTGACCACAGCCCATGGTGGCATATATCCCCACTGCATTCCAAATGACACTGTCCCAGGATCCCTGCAAATTCGGGCTTTGGCTTTTTTCTCTTTTGGGCAGTGGCAGGAGTGGGAAAATCTTTTTTCCTTTTCTTCCCCGCATCATCTGAGACAAAGAGAAACTTGCAGGCGCCAAAATAGGCATTGCCTGGTAAAAGTAGAATTTTTTTTTTCAAAGGCACACAAATATTTTATTAGTTGCCTTCCCCTCTGTCCAAATACCTTGGGCTGGACTGAAAAGTGAATGACCGTCTATATGGCCAGAGCCCATCTAGCCAGCAGACAGAAGGGCAGAAAGAGAGGAGGTGACCAGAGGCATCAGGCGCCAGCTGCACGAGGCAGCATGAAGCCAGGGCTTAGGGAGAGAAAATGGCTGCCCGTCACCAGGTCCTTCTGTGTGGCCCTGTCAGGGAGAGCCTGTGCTCCGGCCCAGGGGCTGGCTGGCTCCCGCTAAGTACTAAAGCTGCAGTGGCAGTTGGAAGAGGGGGGGAGGGAGGCAGGGACAGGAGATGAGAGACAGAACAGGGCAGCTGCAAATGAAAATCACCCTGGGGAAGGTTACAACTAGATAAAGTTTTCGACAATAAGATTCCAGAGACTGCTGACGGGAGCAAAGCTCAATATTTTAGTCTCAGTACAAATTTGCTTCAATCTTATACAACTCCCGTGCAGCATTGCCCACAGCTGCATGCTGTAAACAACAAACAAATCTATTTCCATCAGCCCTGCTGATGCCAGGAGAAAAGTGCTCGAGCATAAGACATGCACAGATGCAAAGCCTCACCTGAGCCTGGTGCTGCCCTCCACTTGGCCTCTCTAACTTAATATCGTTGTTACAAAGCTATTGGTCTCCTGGTAGCTCGCTGGCTCAATGCAGTGCCTCTTCTTCCAGCTAATCTGACAACTCCGATCCAAGAAGCATCAAGGGCCCAATTAAGAAGACACATCTTATCAAGGAGCTTATTTTGCATAACAGAATACAAATGACGAATAAAAATTTAATGTTTAATAACTTAGTACAAAGAGGGCTGTTGATATAGAATGCCTGGGATTTTTATGGAGGCTGTCAGACTTGTGATAAAACTATTATATAGGGACACTTGGCAAAAAACAGCGTAGAATTTTTCAGTAATGGTGTGTGCATGATGTTGCATTAATTCTTGATAGAGAACTAACTGTAAGCCTAGGAATCAGCCAGTTGGAATTTTGGTTTAAGATGGTGAGCACGTGAGTACCCTTGTGGCACGTACGTGTGTGTGTGTGTGTGTGTGTGTGTGCATGTGAGTCTGTGTGTGATTGTGTGTTTGAACACTGGCATGTGCACACACACATACACATGCACAAGCACAAATTTGTGATCCCCCAGAACACTCTGAAGGAGTGATAGATGGTACCCATGTTTTAACTGACAAGGAACTAAGTGTCTATTAATGAGGACATTGCTAAGTTGCTCTGTCCTTCATAAGGCATTTGGTGTATCTTGCAGAGACCACAGGCAGCAGCAAACTGAGTGGGTTGTTTTCAGTGCTAACTACACTGACACAAAGGGTCTGTTGCATTCTTTAGGGCTTCTTGGAGCACTAAGATTCTTTACTACCTCTGTGAGAGTGACTGAGCAGCCCGGTGGAATGGAGGCAGAAGGGAGCAAAGAAATACAAGTCTTGTTCATCTTTGGGCTCCAACATTTGACCCCTGGAAACAGCAAATAAAGTATATACAAAAAGGGAAAAATGCATTCACTCACATGTTTATTGAGAAGTTAAATTTGGCTGCAATCTGTATGGAAGTCTGCAGCTTTAATGTGAGTGGCGGCCCTGGACTCTGGCTCTTCCAGGATTTTCTTGCAAGACTCCTAGGTCTCTAATTCTTCAAAGATTCTTCAAGGATTTGACTGTGAGCTGACTTATAGATTCTCTCTCTCTCTCTCTCTCTCTCTCTCTCTCTCTCTCTCTCTCTC
>LOEQ01000143.1:303069-317024 GCA_001685075.1 Bramus lutescens | reverse complement strand
TCTCTCTCTCTCTCTCTCTCTCCCTCCCTCCCTCCCCCTTCCTATTTCTCCGTTTCTCATTCTCACTGTCTTTATCTCTCTCACCAACTTTTAACCCACCCGGGTCACTTAGAGCACCCGAAGTTCTTCCTCCAGAAGAACCACCGTGCCTTTCCTGCTATCAAGACATTTGTGATCAATCGCAGCTGCCAGGTTGGAGTTCACCATTTGCATCTCTTTTTAGACTAACTAGGGAAACTGGGTTTAAAACTGTAACCCCACAAGATTCCAAGTGTCTGTTGAGAGAAATCAAGTCTTCATGTCCAGTGAGGCCATATTTTGAGTGTCTGTCAAGTTGGGCCACACCCCTGCTGGGCGTGAAAGAGGAACTCTCCAAAGTCCCGTCCATGTCCATACTGACAGGGGAACTCCTTTCTCACCCTGTCCTGATGCATTCACCATGAATGCTAAGTGGATTTCAAATGATTGGCCATTTGAAGTATGAGCCTTCTGAGAGGCCATGGAAGTGAGGGGTCAGAGGGGGCTTTCAGCACAGAGAAAACCAAACAACCCCAAACACATCCCTGGGCATCACGGTATGGCTACTGAAACCTACAATTTACTGGATGAGTCGAATATTCAGATGCAAACTTATATTAGAATTAACAGTAACTACAGGAGGGGCTTTTACATGGAGGATTTGTTACAGAAATAAAATCTATTGGTAACACTTTCATTGTCCCATCATTATGAGCTCATTTGGTATTCACTGTAATAGCACCGATCATAATGAATTTGTTTGATATTCATGTAGCTCTCCCACACATTAACAGTTTCTGTTATAATTCACCATCCAATAAGCATTAGTTAATTCGGGTTTGGACCAGTAAAGATGGTCCGTTCCACCCCGTACTCGCCTGGAGCTGTGCAAGACTTAAGGAACACACTGAAGTTGAATGATGCCGCTAGTTCTTCACCGTTCTCAGGCCACCTCACAGATACTGGTCCCGCCTAGATGGAGATGAGCGAACCATCTCCATTTAACTGGAGCCCAGAGAAGTCAGGTCTTGATGCCTCTAGTTCAGCCCGCATGAAGGTATGGTCCCACAGAGGCTGTATGATGTCATAAAACCAAGGCACCCAGCAAAGTGTTACTTATGGCAGAGTATGTATTCACTCCTGCCCTCTTCAAAAAATAACTTTGTTCCCAAAACAAAAAAGACCAGGGCTCAGCTTTGGTGGCTGCGCAAATGTTTACCCAGCCTTTAGAGCCCTCAGCCAGGGAATGGAGCCAGTTCCTCGGCAGCTCTCAGTTGCTGGCAATTACATTGCCCGATCCTACAGAAAATAAAGGCTGACTGATACTGGCCCAGTTACTCCATCACTTGTCAGGGCACTGGGTGAGAACTCTCTATTAAACCCACTGGTAATTAAACTTGTAAAATGACCCTATGATGCTGCGAAGCCTTTCTGTGATGAATTTTGCTGAATCTGTGCCCAGGAGCAAAGTGTCCTGTGACTGAGGAAGAAGGTTCTATGCGTAATGAAGACTCTTTCTGCATGAGTGACTCAGATGTCTCACGCTCTCTGGGGAGATGCTGACAACGTGCAAGCCAGCGCCATTGCCTCCAGAGCAGATGCTGGCCACCGTTACCTCAGTTCGGTCTCCTTGCACCTGGTGAACTCTGACCTCAGGTTGAAAACATGTGCGTCTGTACACATCTGACTTCATTCGTGCCTTCTGTGGTAACAGACATTTCCACTACAAAGCATGTGTGGAACCCTAGTAAACTGAGCAGAAATGTCTACCATACAATATGGTGGCCCTTCTTGTCTTCTCGGAAAGAAAATAACTTTCCTCTGGATCTCTAACCTGGCTACCTGGGGATCTGGGGGCAAATCACTAGTCCACCGGCGATCAAACCAGTATGTCTTCAAGTCTCCATCCTTTAGGTTAAAATGAAGCCACTAAGGTAGCTGAGGGCCCAGTATTCTTCCAGGGGAGGCTCCAGCAACCCAGGGAGTACAAAGTCAAAGTTTCAAGATTTGGCATCAAGCAAGAAGCTGCTGGCATCTTCACTGATGATGTAGTCTCACCCCACTTTCTCCTCCTCTATCAGACTAGCGGCATTTTTGTCACCTCAGCAACATGGAGTGGCTTTGGAGCTGTCACTGGGGGGCTCTGATTTCTCCAGCGCTGCAGGCAACACCCAAAGCCCAGGATGGAGGCCTTTGTGGTACATGTTTAACAGCAGGAGAAAGGACAGCACCCTTGCATCATCTGAGCACAGCACAGTTATTTCTCTATCTCTTGTTCTTTTGTTGTTGCCATTGTATTCCTCTCCAGCCTAGCAATGATTTCCCATTTTAAGAGAAAATATTAAGCCATTAAGCTGTAATAGAAACAAATGGCCTTTGGGCCCTTTAAACATTAACTCAGCAGAGGGGGGCGGAACTGTGGGATGATCCTATGCAGATGCCATGCGCATCCATGTAGTTCATGCACCAGACCCAAAATCCTGCTTCTTATGCAAGGGACACAGACAAAGAAGCAAACGTGTCTTAGAAGGAGAAGCTGCTGGACTCGGCCAGGTGGACTGTCCTCATGGTCCACAAGATGAATGACATCACATGTCATGGGCTCCATGCCAGCCAGTCCTAGTCCCATGGACTCCTGTCCGAGTCTGTTATTTATACAGTTTTGAGTGAGATCAACACACGTCAAGTGCGTTTATAAATACCACCTCCCATGTGCCAAGAAGCCGCCTGGCCCTGGGGCCCTACACCCCGCCAGCAAATCACTTCTATGTGCCACCCACAAGCTCACCTTGAATTAGTGAAGTGCCGCTTGATTCAGACCCATCAAGTGCACAACAGGTTTTTTTTTCTCATTTTGAGGAGACACCTACTTGAGAGACTCTCTCCCTGGGATTGAAGAAATAATGAATGTGGCCCTTGCCAGCCCCTGGCCTTTCTGTAGTTCATAATGAAAACGGATGTTCATTTTTCCTTTAAAACTGTCTAGAGCTAAATGATACTGACGCTTTCAATTTTTAACATCATAATCAATAAAGGCTGCTTATGCACACTTTGCAAAACCATCAGTTTAGAAGTTTGAAAAAATCTGCATATGGCTGCAGCTTGCTGGCTGGAACGCTCTAGCACTAAATCTTCTGAGTTAAAGTTTTACCAGTGTGTTATGAGTAAAAATGCCTTGTCAGCCATCTGCCAGTTTTTCTCCTAACATCCATATTTCCAACCCTTGCTAAACACTGGGAGCATGCGGCCACAAGAGGCCACCTCTACAATTAAACAGCCGAGCTCGGCTGTAGAGGCAAGGGCATGTCAGGAGAGGACTGTCTAGTATTAATTTTGAAAGTCCATAAAGACTACCTCTGACCGTCCTGGACAATTGAGGAGCAGTTAAATGTGTTAGAGACTGTTAACCCCAGGAGAGACACAGGGTGAGGGTAGAAAAGAAGAAAGGAAAAAGAATTTGAAAAGAGGAGACTTAGAACAAAACAAAGACAGTGACAGTGTTGGAGCATCATAGGCTTCAATACACTCTCATCATGGCTGATTAATCAGTCTCTAGTTCCAGTGATCCAAAAAGGTTATCAAGCCAATCTATAAAAGTAGCTCCTTCCCCCTGTGTCCTTCTGCATCCAGAGTCTCTGTCTGTTCGATGGCATCTTTCACAAATGTTTGCTAAGAATTCAGTTCATTAGCTCTTGAGAATAGAGTCAGAAACTGGAGGGGCCTCTGTGTTTTCTCGCTGAGAGCAGTACTTAAAACAAATAACATCACTTCCTCAAACATTTATAGATTAAACTAAATGGCATTAATTACTGCAGATCTCCTATTTGTCTGGAGAAAGAGGGGTTGCGGGGGTAGGGGAGAAGAAAGTGCTCTCTCTAAATACCTGCATTTTTCATAGCAGGACCACTCTACTCTCTCATAATGTCTTGTAGAGTTGGGGGCAAAATGTTTAATCGCAGGCTGAACAGGAAGAGAATGGCGAGGGAAGCTAACAAGGCTCGCTGCTAGGGGCTCGCTAACTTTTTATAGAGCAGTGTTTTGCAAAGCTCAGAAGCAGAAGGTTGCTTTGAAAGCCCTTATTAAAACGCAATCCCTGCCACTATGTAGGAGCTGCCTTGGGAAATACCTGTTTTCCCCGTGTTTGAAAAGCCCGAAACCTGCCAAGGAGAGGTGAAGAAGCCAATGTTGGGCTGGGCCCAGGAAATCTGGCCCGGGGCCTCACCGAGGAAGCTGGGGATTGACAGTGGATGTGAGGAAGCACTTGCTTGTTTTCCAAACGTGCACTTTGTGGTGTGTTTCACAGGAGTGAGGATGTGCACAGAGAAGAAAGAAAATCAAATCAAACAAGCAAGGTGCTTTGCAATGCAGGAGGCCCTGGAGCTCCCCAGGAAGTGCACAAAAATCTCAAGTCCTTGGGAAGGACAGAACGTCCCTGCTCTGGGTACACATGTGTTGTGTGTCTCCACTGGGACGTGATGTGTCATCTTTGTCATTCCCCCACCAAAAGACTCAGGTGTTAAGGTAGCAGTTCACAACCTGTGGGTCATGACCCCTTTGGTGGTCAAATGACACTCAAGGGGTCACTTAAGACCATGGGAAAATGCATATTACAATTTATAACAGTAGCTAAATTACAGTTGTGAAGTAGTAACAAAAATAATTTTATGGTTGGGGGTCACCACAGCAGGAGGAACTGTATTAAAGGGTCCCAACATTAGGAAGGTTGAGAACCACTGTGTTGAAGACCCAGTCATTGATATAATGTGTGCTGGGGAAAAGAGGGTACTTTGAGGAAGTGGTTGGATCATGAAGGTTCTGACATCAGGAATGGCCCAGCCTACTGATTGATCCATAACTGATGGCATTACTGGAAAGTGGGGGGACCTTTAAGAAACAGTCATAGGAAGTCGCTGAGTAGGCACCTCTTCTCGTAGGCCTCTTCCTGGTTTTCTCTCTCTGTGCTTCCAGGCCACCACATGGTGTGCGAGTCTGCTCCATCGCAATCTTCTGACTCGATGTTTCTGCCTTGCCTCCGGCCTGTATTAGCCTGGAAAGGATATTGGTGTGTACAAGTACCTGGCGGCGCCCAGAGCAGAACCAAGTGGGTGGTTAACAGCCAACATTGAACAAGTCCAGTGCCTCTACCAACAGAAGTTGGGCTAACGGCCTGCACTCCCGAACCTGAGGAATATTTCATCCTTACCCCAACTAAGCAAATTCATACGGACTCCTCTCTGGGCCTCCACTTCCGTCTATTTTCCTGTGTTTTCTTCCACCACCTGCAAATCTCAGAATCAACTATGGAGAGATGGGAACACCAAGATGAGCCCTGCAAACACTGACGCTGTCCCCAGTGCTCACATGGGACCAGGGAGTCTGGGTGTCAGCTTCACTGGTGACAGCCACACTTCTTGCAAGGAGCTGTCCCCAGTTCTCTAGTGGGTCTCCCTGTCCCCTGTGCCTGTGTTTCTTAGAAAGACCACTGATGGGTTTCTGATAATAGTTTTTACAGCCTTTTATAAATTTAAATGTATATATGTGTGTGGGTGTTTTGTCTGAATGAATGCATAACTGTGTACCATATGCATGCCTGGGGACTATGAAGACCGGAAGAGGACAGTGTGTCCCCTGGAACTGGAGTTACAGTTGTTATCAGTCATCTGGGTGCTCGGAATTGAACCCCATGACTCTGGAAGAGCAGCAAGTTCTCTTAGGTACTGACCCATCTCTCCAGCACATACATGATCTTTCCTAAGTGTGGGCCTCTGAAGAAGAAGCCATCTCATCATTCCGGAGAGTGAGAATTGTGTTAGAACGAAACAGGTATTCAATAAACCTGGGGGAGCAAATGTTCGAACTTTTTGACTCAGACCCTCAATTTGCAATGTGCTGAGCAGACCAAAGTCTTTCATTTGACTTGTAACGTTTTGTGACTCTAGGGTCCACCCCTGAGCCCTCCAGCTCCAGGAATGCACAGGATGCCGAGAGCATGGGCAATTCAGGATGTACAACTCTGGCTAAGACAAAGGCTATGAAGGGAAAACCTGCATCAAGGCCCAGAGTGGGAGAACACTACAATAGATAGTTATTACTTCTATGTCACTAGCCAGTTGCTGAATATAGTTATCTTAAACACAGGGCCTTCCTCTTACCCTTCTTTCCCTAACACAGGTGTGGTCAGAGCAGACCGCTAGCGAATCCTTGCAAATGAGTCTGAGTTCCGTAGATACACTAAGTTTGCAAGTCAGAGGGAATGGACTCGTGTGTATCTGAGCCTGGGACAGATGCACCCAAAGATGCATTCTGAATGTCTCAGGTAGAGCAAAGCTCACTGACATCCAGGTTACTCTTGGAGCTTAGGACATCATCTTGGGGTATGTATCATAGCTTCCTGGTCAGCTTAGAAAGTCGTATTTCCCTCCAGTGTTAGAGATCACCATCTCCTGGATCCTGGGAAGGGTGAAATAGCTTCCTCACCTCTAAGAGACAACATCGTAGGTGGACATGTTGCACACGCCTGTCATTTCAGGAGCATTTTGGGAGGCTATGGCAGAGGATCATGAGTTTGGGTCACTTAGGCAACAAAGCAAGACATTATCTTAAGAAAGGGGCGCTGGAGAGGTGGCTCGTGGGTTAGAGTACTTGTTACTCTTCCAGGGGACCCATGCATGGTTCCCAGTCACCTGTCAGGCAGCTGACAGTTGTCCATGACTTCAATTCCGTGGAATCTGATAACTCTGCCCTCCGAGGGCACCTGTGCTCCCATACAGAAACCTTTATCCAGACATATGCGCCTACACATACTTTAAAATAATAAACATAAATTTTAAGAGGAAGGGAGGAAAGGGCCTTGGGTTGGATCCCTAGTACCAGTAAGAGTGGGAATAAGAGAGAGAGACAGAGAATCTCTCTCTCTCTCTCTCTCTCTCTCTCTCTCTCTAACAGAGGGAGCCAGAGGAGGGGGATGATAGAGGGATGACTCACTTTATAAAAACATATTGTTCATAATACACTTGCACAATTGCTAACACGGTGAGCCATTTTAGTAGTCATGGCAGGTGGTCTGAGAGCCACTTAAGACGTACCCCATAGTCACATCCTGCACCCCAGGTTCACCTCAGGTCTCCTGGGCATCAGAGTGGCACTGTTGATAGCATTCTTGCTAAGGGGAAAGCAACGGAGGCCCAAGTCCCCATTCATTTGGAACCCAAGTCACCCTCAATGTTTTCATCCAGGTGGGTGCTTGGGCAGAGCTGGGAGAGCTCCCAAGCAGGAAGCCAATTACAGCCGGTTCCTCCAGTCTTCTCTGCCTCCTGATTCATCACGGTTTTTTTATTAGCTCTCTTTTCCCTGATAAACCTCTGCAGAAGAAGAGCTCTCACAAACAGCTGGAGCCAGTCCCTTCAGCAGGTGGAGTTTGGCAGGCAGGTTCCCAGACCCAGCCGCCAAATCACTCAAACTCCCACTTGAATGAGAGGAAAGAGATGCAACATAAACCGGCCTTGGCTTCCCCACTTCCTTGTTTAAGTCACTGAAGAGCAAACCAGGAAGCTGAGGAGAGGGGAGCGGGGCTCTGCTCCCAAACAATGCATTTGGGGGATCAGCTATCCCCTCTCTGCCAAAGAGAATTCTTCTTTTTCTTTTATTTATTTAGTAAAAATGTCCCTCAGCATAAGCTCTCTTTCTTCCTTTGTTGTTGGCACAAGGCTTGGTATGTGGGGTGAGGGAGTGCATGGGCTTGCTTTGGAACAGCCAGCATGTGTTCTTTCTCTCAGTTTTTATTTTCTCATTTTCTGCATTCACTCCATCCTCTTTGTTTTTTTATTGTGCCCAATGTACGTTCAAATGCAGAAGCAAACAGGAAAATCAAAGGCTTTGGTTTTAGTATATAAAATAAATGGGCGGGTGCTGGAGGTGTGGTTAAGAGGGCTTGTTTCTCTTGCAGAGGACCCAAGCTTAGTTCCCAGAACCCATACAGGGCAGCTCACAAGTGCCCAGAACTCCAGTTCCAGGGGCCTATCGCCCTCTTCTGGCCTCCAAGGGTACCTGCACTCATGTGCATATAAACACAAACACAGACACACATAAATAAAAACAAATCTTTAAAAGGGAAAAAAATCAGTGTATATATGCTTCATTATTTCTCTATCATCTATTATTTTTTCTGTTATATAATTATATTTGTCATGTTATTTTTGAGCTTGTCATATAGACTAGGGTGGCTTTGAATTTGGGATCTTCCTGATTCGGCCTTCCCCAGTGCTAGCATTATAGAAATGTGCTATTCTTACTTATACAGTATTTGCTGAAGGTTTATTTTTTTTAAATTCTGATTTGATATGTTAAAAAAAGAGGCTTATGCAGCAGTAGCCATATTTGGTATTAAATCCTCTAGGCATTCAATCACTCTTGTTGGGGCATAAGCCTCTGCGTCTTTGATGAGATGGCCAGTGTTTCTTCCCAGTGACACTTTAGGTTCTGCCCTCTTGTTGCTACCCATTGATGAATTTGCCTTTGTGTGAACTGGCTATGGACAGTGGTGTCAAGCAGGGTGGGTCAGTGGTTCCCAGCACCGCGTCTGACTGTGAGGAATTCCCCCAATTTCCATCCCTTGGTACCCGAGGAGAGCACTCAAGGAGGCCCACGGACACCCAACTCCTTAGCTGCTCAGAACTCCCGGGGAGAATGCTGAAGCATGTGACTAGAACCCACCCGCACCCTCCCGTGTGCGTGCAACCATCTCTAGATGACTTACTTAATGAATCCGCTGTAAATGACAAGAAGCTGGTTGTCATCCTGTATTGTCTGAGAGACCATGATGAGGAAATACGTCTCCGTGTTCAGTACAGACCCAGTGTTCCACGGTACAAACAGGCAGTACAGAAGCTGTTCCCTCCCAGATATTTTCCACTAGTTTTCCCAGATATCTTCGGCTGGCTGGCTGTATACATGTAAAAGCTGCAGAGATGAAGGGTTAACTATTTAGGTAGGGGCAGCGGTCATAGGTGCTGCAGGTGGTGGGAGTAGGGGTGTAGATCTTTAGTTTAACATGTACAAAGCCCTGGGCTTGAGCCCCAGCTTTGCAAAAATGAACAGCAGGCAAACAAAAGTTCTTAGAGCAAAGGTGAGCTCTTTCTAATATACAGGGCCCAGAGCATTCCAGCTGGTCAGGGCAGGAAGAAACCAGTTTCCATGCAAGCCTGGAAGCATAGTCTGGGATGCTGGCTGCACTCTGTTGGGCTGAATCCATGGTGACTGCCTGGAGGCCATGCCTTCTCAGCTTCCACCTGGTTTCTTCTGTGCCTAGTCTCTGGGGCTCATTCTCCATTCTAGGCAAAGCATTCTAAAAGTGAAGAAGTGTTCAAATATTCCTCACCAAATATACTCATCAACTAATTTAGCTTCTTGGAGCCACTGCCTTGGCAAATTGAATACTCTATGGAAGCTGTTTTTTGGGGGGACTTAACTACCTTTCTTTCTTTCACACTCCAGGTTGTTTGTTGAAGGGCTCTGAGCTTCAGGATTTGAGCCACCAACTGTCTTATTTCCTCCTGGAATGACTAGCCTCAGAGAGTACACGTGTCCTGTAGGAGACATACTGATTCCTGGAAGGGCAGGTGAAGGTAGTGTTTCATGGATGCTCTTGGAATCCATTTTAGCCGCAACTCCGAGACATGTTAGAAGACACAAAGAAAAGGGTAGATAGCCTGTGATGCATTTCCTGTGATATTCAATAACCTCATTGAAACACCAGTATCCCATTGTACAACATTTACAAACCTCTGTTTCCTTCAAAAATTACACCCCGGCATTTAATTCACCAAAATAACTCATTTTATACAGCCCAACAATGGAGTGAAATAACTCATCTTGAATATGTGGATATGAATAGATTTACCACATCTGCATAGAACAGAAATGAATTAATCTAAAAGCCGAGAAACTGCTGTTCTCTTTTGAGAGTTACGGATTATCTCGCCATTCCCTTCCGTTTACTTGTTTGTTTTTGTTAAATTACTTCGTGAATTAGGAAATGAGAGAAGCAGAAACATTGAGCAGGTTTTACTCTACTCAGAATAGGGAAAAGAGGCATAAATAATCATTTGTATTATACATTATTTCATTAAAAATTATATTTACAATTGTACGGAGACCAGGGAACAGCCTCCACCCACAGAAGGCTGTTCTGGTTAAGCCTTCGAAAACACTGTACTTCCATTACAACATTCTCCCAACAGAAGTCTCGATATTAAAATGATTCTCGAAGCTGAGTGCAAAGTGCTGAAAACAAATCAGAGTTCAAGTGCATTGCCGGGCTCCCCCCTGGGAGGAGAAATTCATTTGCAGACATGGGGCAGGATCCCTGGAAAGAGCATGCAGATGTGTTTATCACGTCTCAGTTCTCACGCAGGGCCATGGGCTCCACGCTGGAGCCTCCCCAAGGCCCAGTTGTTATTTCAGGCCCAGGGCCTTCTGGGTAGGCAGAGGCATCACAGGAAGCAGGGCGCATCTGTGACTGATGGATGGTTTGGGATAAAGTCAGGGGGCCCACAGCTGGAGAGAGAAAAACACAAGTACACTCTGCAGGTGCTCCGATCTGGGCCCAGGTGGGTCTCAGCATTCAGGCCCTGGGGTGGTCTCTGCAAACAGCATTGCGGATGCACGTACAATTTAGTGGACACCACTCTTCTTACCTACAGACTCCTCTACTCCTAAGCAACCAAAGGAAAAGATTCATCTATAAAGGCTCTAGTCCATCATCAAAGGGAAGCCAGGAGAGGGGCTCAAGGCAGGAGCTAACGAAGAACCCATGGAAAAATGCAGCTGGCTCGTTCTCTCCTTCACACTTCCGCTAGGCTCACTTTATATAGCCCAGGCCCCACCCACAGTGGACTGAACCCTCCCATACCAGATAGCAATTAAGAAAATGCCTCACCGACACAGCTGCGAGCAAATCCTCTTCCCAGGTGGCTCTAGGCTTGGGTCAAGTTGATGACTGAAGCTAACTAAGACTAGGAGAAAACAAAGACCAAGTTTGTGTGCAAGACATAGAAGCTTGACCCTTGGAGGCTTCACCTTGTGGGAGGAGCCTGTAAGTGGACTCCACACCCTCTCTCCTGTTTTACCTCACACCTATGTGTTCCTGACACCACTGCCCAGACAGAGGTAGAGCATGCATAGATATGCAGGCAAGCACCAAAGTGAAGAACCTTTCTCTGCCTCCAGAATGTCTTTGCTCAGCTAAGTACTATGGCCTCTCCAGGAGGAACATTTATTATCAAGGACTACAGATAGGGCATCTCGCATGAGAAAAATAGACTTTCCCACTATTGCTTAATTACACGCAGCACACTTTTTTGAACAGCAGTGTTGATTATTAGTCAACCAGGTGACAACCCTTTTTGAAATAAACGCATGAGAGTCTCGGTTGACGCTAAACTTGGCCAATGAGCAATGAGCTTCCAGCCTAGGACACCATAAAACTGCCTTGTAAGGAACAGGAGGCTGTAAAGGGCCAGTTTACACTTAAAAAACATAGTGCTTCCATGGATTTCCAGCATGGGATAAGATGGATATCCAGGGCTCTATGAGCCTGGACAAAATGGCTGACACCAGATGTCTGAGGAACCCCAAATTAAGCAATGATATATTCATTCTGTTATATAACTGTTTGGAAAGGATACCATTGTGGGCTGGATTTTATGCAAACATAGCCTTAGGGCCAAAGGTCAGAGCCTTTGACAGAGACTTCACTTTTACCAGCCTGCCCATGTCTGCAAGCCCATGTGTTGGTCTACATGTGTGCCTTGTGCAGTTCATGCACGTGGGTAACTGCTTGGCAGGCTGGCATCTGCTTGCCTGATGGTCTGGGTAGTGACCTTCACCCAAAGTAAACAAATTATTTCTTACCTGCCTGGAGTTCCTTGGATACATGAATGTTTTTCAGCCTCCTGGACCCTCACAACCCTCCTTCTTTTCCAGAATTGGAGTTAGGATCTCACACTTCATCATGGTATTTCCTAAAAGAAATGATAGCCATGACTATCTCCAGTTCAGTTCATAGAAGGCCAGGTAAAGGAGCTTCCAGGTCAGACTAGAGATGACTTAGCAAGTATTTAGGCAATAGTCAAGCAAGACTCAAAACATATGCAGGGGCCAAAATAAAAAGGCCACCTGAGTGACTTCCAACCTTTTCCTGGCAGGAGTATAGCACAGCTGGTTGTCTATGAATCAAGGAATCTATTTCCCAGTCCTTCTAGTGAGCTCATTCAGAAGGGAAGAGTAGCTGTATCACTCAAGAGTGGGAATGTCTCCCCCTCATCCCCTCCTCTTCTAATGAGGTTTTGCATCCACAAATTCTATGTTGTGCCTTTGCTATCCCTCCAATGGAGTAGTGGCCTACTGTCACAGACTTAGTCATGAGACTCCCTTGGCCAGGGGATGCTGAGTGGACGGGAGGTTGCAAAGGCTTTGCGTGTGGCTGCGTGATGTATCTTGTTGCTTTTCATGTAGGCACTTTACCACGAAAGGTACATGCCCCAGGTAGCTACAGTAGGGGACCCTTAGCTAACACTCTGGTTTGAGAGACAAACAGACCAGACCAGTATCTTTCCATAGCCAGCAGAAAAGTGGTCACATCTGACCCACAGGCTTATGAGAAACTCATCTTTGCTGTTCAAAGCCATGGAGGTTGAGGGACCATTTGTATTGTTGTTGTAGTACCGTAAGCCTTGTCAAAGAGGGCTGATTAACACAGAATTATAGCCATGCACCAAATAATATTTGGGTCAATGACAGATGTCATATATCTCCCTAAGATTATAATGCAGCAGAAAAATTCCTAGTGCCTAGTGACATTGTGCTGTGGTAATTGTTACAGAGCAACACATCCTTCACGTGTCTGTGGTGACACTGGTATAAAAAGACTTCTGGACTGACAATCAAATGAAAGCACATGACATGCAGCTCTGCACAGCATGCAACGCTGGATGATAGGAAGACTGTCATCAGGGTACGCACTGACGGTACTTTGTTTTTATAGATCATTGGTTTTTATTTTTGTGCCAGGATGCTTGCCTGGCCAGACCTATGTGCACCGTGTGCTTGCACTATTAATGGAGGCCAGAAGAGGGCGTCAGATCCCCAGGAACCTTAGTTATAGACACTTATGAGTCACTCCATAGGTGCTGGGAAGCAAACCCAGGTCATCTACAAAAGCAACAAAGGTTTTAAACTGCTGATCCACCTCCCCAGCCCACAGACTATACATTTTATCATTATTTTAGAGTTTATTCCTTCCACTAAAATAAAAAGCTTGCTGCAAAGTGGTGTGCCATGTTAAATCAAAGGCAGCCCGATTTATCTTAGATTTTTCTGTGTTGCTCGGTCACGTCATCATTTTGTCTTGTGCGTGATAGGCTCACAGGCTGTTTGTTGAATGTAGCCCTCTAAGTAATAGTCAGTGCACATGTAATCAAATAGCCTAGATTACAGATATGGTCCACTATGTCATCAACTACAGATTCGGTCCCCAGTGTGGTGGTGCTCAAAGGTTGGTGAGAAGACAGAGAAGGTTACTGCAGGACGCCCCTTAATGCCTTTTACTTCTCGTCTGACCAGGTGGCTGTTCCCTCCCTGTGGCATGTGCGTGTTCCACACATAAAGCCACATTATAAAGTCGTCAGAAGACCCTCTCCAGGATGATATTCGACTCTCAACCTCCCAGAACTGTGAGCTGTGAACGCTCTTCCCTTCTCACATCCCAAGAGATACTTTGTTGCAGCAACAGAAACATTGCCAGGACACCCCTCCCTCCCTGCAGCAGATGAATTATTGTACACTTGTTCTCTAATCCCTCACTGCCACCACTCCGATGCTGAGACTGTGAGGGGGCACAGCGTTCATAGAGGTCACAGGGCCTCCCGGGAGTTTCAAAG
>LOEQ01000143.1:276929-295121 GCA_001685075.1 Bramus lutescens | reverse complement strand
TATCTATCTATCTATCTATCTATCTATCTATTATCTATCTATCTATCATCTATCGATTGATCAATCTATCCATCTATAGCGTATTTCTGATCTTCTGAGATGGAACAAGCTTACACTGTTACTAATGAGTCTTCTGTCACCATGCCATCCCCACCGTAATGTACTGTATTCTATAACCATGAGCCCAGAGAAATCTTCTTTCCCACAAGCTACTTAGATCAGGTATTTTGTCCCAGTGTGAGGAAGTAACTAGTACCCAGAGGGACACTCCCCCACATACTTTGAATCAACTCTATATTATCAGAACACCTAATTCAAGCTAATATTATGGTGATGTTGCTGAATTAAAAAAAAAAACAAGAGCTACATAGACACATTTTTTTCCACCAAAAAATTTCAGTGTGAGGAAAGTGGACTTTTAGAGCACCACCTATTTTGTCCCCTGTCCTAGGAAATGGAAAGGATTGTGACTGCCTTTCAAGGTGACAAGAGGAGCAATGCAAAATGTTATATTAACATTTATAACATCTATAGCAAGAAGCTAGTAAAATCAAAGCAGAATGCATGCGATGGGCAATTCTCCAGCCTATTTCAAGTCACAAGGAGAATGGAGGATCAGTCAGGGTCCTTTACACACAAATCCAGACCTGCAGGTCTCTCCCTAGAAACTGAGGCCCAGCCCTTAGAGTACCTCCAGTGTAAGGTTGGGTTAAACCCAGGTTCTACCATCTAACTGCCTCTTAAGTCAGCCCTGTTGCATCCACAAAATAACAAGCAACACACATGCCTTTCTTTATTTAATTTGCCAAGGAGAAAGACCTCAATCAGAAGAGCTGTGTTTTCAAACAATGGTCTCCCATGTTGTTACATGGTGCATTGTTTCCAAATTGCTAGCATGGCCTCATCAAACCCCACACTGGATTTCTTAAAGAGCATTTAGAACCAAGCAGTGAAGGGCTGTGGGGCATAGCCTGGCTTTTCCTTGGTTGTCTAATCAAATTGCACACTTCTCCTACTTTCTCCCAGAGAGAGTTTCAGAGGCTCTGTGTACTCCTTAGGGCATCCTCCCCAGCCTGAAGGGAAGAGGGGGGAGAGGGGAAAGGAAGGAAGGAGGGAGAAAAGGGAACTGGCAAAAGCAGATGGGAGAGAATTAGAAAGAAGAGAAGGAGGTTGTCCCAGCATCCCTGATCTATTCAGTAAGATGCAAGCAGATGCAGAATGCAGCCCTGAAAACCTGGATGGCCACAGAGACACCCGCGAGTGATGCCCCTGTCCTCTGCCTTTTGTACACCTGAGGGTCGGGCCCTTGCATCTAATTGGACAGCTGGGTTGGCGAATATGGCCTGTCCTGCCANTGTCCTGCCAGCCGCCTCGTCGGCCACAGTGACAGCTGTATCCCTTCTCTGATGTGAGTGGGTGCTGAGGAGTGCTGACACACGATCAACTTCCCTCTAATATCCTTCAACCAACCTGACAGTTGTCCGGCAGACGCTAGGCAGCTCAGCTGCCAACCCATACCAAGGCATTGTGGGAGAGCCTCCAAAGGAAAACAGACAGGAGGGACTTGAAATGAGGCTGTTGTTTTCTCCCAGCAGAGCAGCTTAGACGGGAGTAAATCCTGACATGATGGCTCACACGGAAACTGGGAAACTGCAGATGACCACCGTCAACAGCATCTGGCACAAGGACACTTCATCTTTCTCTGAGGATAAATGGGTGTTCTGGTCCATATGGGATGTGTCTCTGTTCTCACACATCATTCTGTCACAATTTTACATGGAAGAAGCTCTTTCTAACACTATGCAAAGTTCAGAACTCTCAAATTGTAAGCAGAAATGTTCAATTGTCCTGAGCACAGATGGAACCCAATGGCTTTATCTTGCATACAAGGTACCATTACTTCTATTGTCCTGGAAAGTCTCTTACCAGACTCCCTTCTCCCAACATACATGCTTCTCCTGGCAAAAAGGACCATGTTGTGTTGTGAAATAATCTTTTGTTACACTGTGAGAAAGTGTCACTCCGATTGGTTTAATAAAAAGTTGAATAGCCAATAGCTAAGCAGGATTTCCAAGCTCAGAGGATGCTGAGAAGAAGGGGGAAGACACTGAAAGAATGAGAACAAGCAAGACATACAGGAGGAGAGGTAACAGCCACAAGTCATGTGGCAGTGCATAGATTAATAGAAATAGGTTAATTTAAGTTAAATGAATGAGTTAGGAAATAGTTGAAGCTATAGGCCGAACTTTCACAATTAATATAAGTCTCCATGTCATTATTGGGTAGTCAAAGATCATGATGAAAAACTCTGACTACAATATTGTGGCCAGGCAAGTTGGTACATGCCTGTAATTCCAGCACTCAGCACTGAGGCAGGAGGATTAAGGGTTCAAAGCCTATATGGAATACATAGTGTACTCCAGGCCAGCCTGGGCTACTAGCAAGGCCCTCACCCAATAAATCAGAAAAGACCAAAGCTCCTTTGGGATCTGGGAAGTGTGAGTTTCACTTAACGCTCTCATTATTCAAAAGTGAGATGGGAGCCAGGCATCTAGTACAGCCATCCTTCCCTCCTCCTCTGAAGAAAACGCCCCAGCTTAAGATAAGATGGCCAGATCCTGGGGTGACTCACAGGTCTGTGGAGGAATCCAGCTGAACTTGAGACTGAGTGCCACAGGGGTCTCCTTGTCACATCTCTGCCCACCTGAGAAGGTGTGCCTCTTAGTCCTTATCTCTGCTATATAAATCGCTTTAAGATTCAAACAACCAGAAACACTCAAATAAATTTCCAGAGCCTCCAAAGAAAGCCTTAATTAACACTTACAGCCACACAACTCAGTGTCACAGTGACGATTCCCACGCAAGCCTGTGATTGGCCCAGCTCAATCACATGTTTCTTGCTGAACCAATGAACTCTAGCCAGGGTATGCACTACAGAGTGGAATATGGCTGTTTCCGGGAAGCCCATGACTGGAAAGAGTGACTTCCAGGGTTTCCAGAAGCCCAAAGTACAGTGAGAAGGCCACTTGGTCATTCCTGACTGCTCAGCACCAAAATAATCACAAAGAAACTTTATTAATTGAATAACTGCTTTGTCCATTAGCTCTTGCTTCTTATTGGCTAACTCTCACATCTTAATTTAACACATTTCTATTAATCTTTGCATCACCATGTGGCTGTGACTTACACTGGGTAAAGTTCTGATGTCTGTCTCCAGTGGGAGATACATGGCTTCTCTCTGACTCCGCCTTCTTCCTCACAGCATTCAGTTTAGTTTTCCCTGCTTAGCTCTGTTCTACCCTATCTGGTCAAGCCAGTTTTCTTTATTCATTAATGCTAAACACAGCATACAGAGGGGAATCCCACATCACCAAAGCATTAGGCGGACTGCTCGTGAACCACTGCTGATGGACTCTTAGCTTGCAGCAAGTATCAGATTCCAAAAAAGTCCCCCTTGGGAAGGTGGTGACCACATCAAAATTACAAGCTTCCCACCAAAGTCTGATTTATACGTTGTTAGGGCCATGAAGCCTATCTTACCAAAACTAATTCATCTACCAGGAGCGGAAATGGTAGCTTCCCTTTAAGCATCAAGTTTATATCATATCCATTTTCCACATGGAGAAAGCATCCTTTGATTTAAAGTTGGAATTCTTTCTGCAGAGATTCCCCACCATTCAACCATCAACTTGCCTTGAACAACTTGGGTCTAATTAATTACCAGACATACATGTTGACTCTATGATGTGGGATGTCCTTCTGTATATGTGTTGCTTTTATTGGCTAATGAATAAAGCCTCTTTGGCCTATAGCAGGCTGGGGGAGATATATAGAGAGAGAGTAAATGGAGTCGAAGAGATGTCATGTAACTGCCAAAGGAGACAGTTGCTGGATGGAACCTTACCAATAGGCCACAGCCTTGTGGCAATACAAAATGGGTTAATTGAAGATATAAGAGCTCGCTAGAAATTTGAGTTGTTGACCAAACAATGTTGGAATTAATATAGTTTCTGTGTGATTATTTCGGGTCTGAGCAATCGGGAAACGAATGAGCAGTCTCCTTCAACAGTTCTATCAGCTGTCTGGTAAAACAGAGATTGAAGCATTCTCGGGGCATGCCCTTAATGTTTCTAGGGGAGTCATCCACAGCCTGCGGCAGGTTAGCACTGTCTGCAATGTATCCTGAGGAAGTCCAGGGAGCAGGCTGCTGGCTATGCATGTAGCAGCTCATACCATTAATGTGCTCTCCAGCCTGCCCCCTCCCGTTGTGTCCCCAGCCTGCTGGCCTCTCTGGGTGTCTGTGTCTCTCCATCTCTCTGCCTATCTACCTCCTTTCAGCCTCCTCCACCTTCAGTTCTGCCGTAGTCCCTGGACACCAGCCTCCAGCTCTGACAGTGTCTCCTGTCAATCAGTTTGGAGACTGGGGCTTCTCTTCACTCTTCTGACCCTGAACCCGCAGACATTTCCTGGTGACAGCTTTGAGATTCCTCAGAGCCTCACCACCGTGGTGTTCTGAGGACACAGTTCCAAAGGGGCCTCTGTGGGGGTGGTGGGAAGTTAGAATCCGGTGCAGTCACCTGCCACTCAGCTGGACTCTGCCATCTGCACCTCCATGGTTTGAATTTGAGAGTGATAATCCAGTGATCCTCTCGTCTCTTCTCCCTCTCCTCCCTTCCTCTCCTCTCTCCCCTTCCCTCACCTTAGCAAATTACCCTTGCAGGAGACTTTCCACTTACAGTCTGTGATGCAGACAACACATGAAGCATGCAGCACATTCACTGTCTGTTGCCTTCATTTACTTCCTGTTGATATCACAAAATACATGGGAGTTGGTTGTTTACTATTTATTTGAGATTATCTGACTATCGAGGCCAGGCTAACCTAGAACAAATTGTGTAGTAATCTAGGTTGGCTACAAACATCTGGTTCTCCTTTCTCACCCCTCTGAGTATTGGTATTACTGGTGTACCATTACACCTGGTACTCAGGGGAGATTAATCATATATGTATGTGTTCACATATCTGTATGTATGTAAGTATGTATGTATGTGTGCATGTATGTATGTATGTATGTGCCTATCTATGGACATATGGATGGAGATGTACAAGAAAGCTTGAAGAGGCCTCAGATCCTCTGTAACCAGAGTTACAGGTGGCTGTGAGCTGCCCAGACCATAAGGGTGTGGGATCCAACCACTGTTGTAACCACTGAGCCATCTCTCTAGTCTGGATTTTTTTTTATTTTGTTTTGTTTTGTTTGAGACAGAGTTTCACTGTGGCTTTGGAACTAGTTCTTGTAGACCAGGCTGGCCTCGAACTCACAGAGATCCACCTGTCTCTGCCTTCTGAGTGCTGGTATTAAATGTGTGTGCCACCACCGCCCAGCTTGAATTTTTTAAAAATAAATACACGCCTGTATTTCCAGAAGGTATGAAGTCCAAGTAGGCACCTGTCTGGCATCCAGATTGGCTCTTCTTTCTGCACCACCAGTAGCAGCTCAGCAGAGAGAGGTTATTCACAGCAACTTCCTCCTGCCAATAACTCTCCGGTCAATCCATCAATGAGTGAACTGATCCAGTTATGAGTGCACCTTCTTGACCCAGTCCTTACAAAGGTCACATCTATCAATGCTTCTGCTTTTAGGAAACCTCCCAATACACCAGGGATGCATTCACACTGGCAAACATAGTAACACAATTTCCAAGATTCACCACCTTCAACTCAGCTGCTACCATCCCTCATGGTCACACTCACACGTTCCCTCCTCATCATGATCCAAAGAAAGAGTTATCTCTGTCTCCATTTGACAGACAGAGATGACAAGAGAAAGGAGTCCAAATACTTTACCCAAATTTACGCCAATAATTCATTTCAAAAGCAAGAATCGATGGGGGCCGCAGCTGTTAGCTAAGGCTAGCCCTGGAGTCCAAACAGACCCTTCCTCTTTCAGGCTTCATACTGTTCTTTTTGTCTGTAATATTCTTTATTCCCAAAACTCCATTCTCAGGTTAGATCTCAGAGTGTATACCGTGCCTTCAAAGACATCAGTCATCAGCGGCCACCTCTCTGATGGCCTCTAAACCCGTCCCTATCACACTCCTTCCTACCTGCTAGCTTCACTGCTCTTTTAGCATAACTTACGCCCCTGCAGAGCCAGGGCGTGACCTTTGTGTCAATGTGTATTGTCACTCAGCACCAGGGCACAGATGAAGATGTCCATAAGTATTGCTGAGGACAAATCTGGTTCTCGCCCAGGACTCGTGTGCCCAGCCATTCCCTGTCCTTTCAGTAGGAGACAGAAACACAATTGTCTCAAACCCTGTCCTTGGGGAGCTGCTAATCTGGTTTGGAGCAGAGAGGCACCCAGAGCAGGGGTAGGGAGGTCTCAGTTCAGCAGGGCAGAGGATGAGTCAGCCTTGTGTGGGTTGTCTTAAGGGAAGGGTGGCCGCTTGGTCCTGAGGGTGTGGACATGGAGGAGGGTAAAGGATGAAGGTACTGAGAGACATGAAGAATGCTCAACAGGGGATCTGCCCCAGAATAAAAGGTTCCCCTGGGAGTGCTGCAGACAGGAGGGGACATTGTAGGGCTTGGTTGTGGACTGAGAAGCATGTGCCCTGCTGGGGCTTTCTGTTAGTCATATTAATTACACAAAGTGACAGGCTTCCCCAAGTCAATGCCATGCATATTTGTAACTTATTTTGAAACCATCATGGCTGGCATGCACACTGGTCCCTGAGGTCCATTTTCTTACCTCTCTCCCAGGGGAGCTAGGGTACCACCTTTAGCACCAAGTGTCTTTTATTGTTTTTTTTCTTATTTTATGTATGGATGTTTTGACTTCATATATGTCTGTGTATGCCTGATGTTCATGGAGGCCAGAGAGAGGACAACAGGCCCATAGGGACTGGAGTTATAGATAGTTAGTTGCTAGCTGTTGTGTAGATGCTGCTGGGAATCAAACCCAGGTCCTCTGCAAGAGCAGCCAGTGCTCTTAACCGCAGAGCTACTCACCCGGCCCAAGATCCCTTGTCTCGCACTTCATGGTGAGTGTTTTTGCTGAGGCAACAGAACCAGCCCGCAGAAGTTCACCCTTCAGGCTTCCTGGGTTTTCTAGGAATGGGATGCAACCACTTGGGAGGCCCTGAAAGCAGCATGTGAAGTTCTAGAGACTCCTGTCATGGACTGAAACCTGCAAAATCTAGACTCAGCTGGATCACATTTGGCCCTCAGTCTCTTCATGGAGAAATGATAAAAGCGATCTTAAAGACACATCTTTTTAAAAACAAAGACCCTCAATGCTTCCTCCAAGCTTCTGCCTAGCTTAGCAGACAGGAAAGCGCTCTGATTAAACAGCTTCTTAAGGCCACCTCCCCTTAGCTCATGTTCATGCAGCAGCCCCAGACTCCTCTCCCAGGGCTTTGGCTACATTTTAGTTTTCAGTGAATTCCTTGTGACTGTTCTGACAAATGACTGATGATTCGGTTATGTAAAACATAGAAATCCCTTCCCTTACAGATCCAGAGGCTGGAGGTCAGAGGTCAGGGTGTCAGCAGGGCTGTGCTCCATCTGAAGGCTCCAAGGAGCATCCTTACTGTGTTTTTCAGCTCCTGGGGGCTGCAGGCGTGGCTTGTGACTACATTACTCCAGTCTGCATCCATCTTCACAGGGCTTGCTCTTCTACTTTCTCCCCTTCTCTTCCTCCTCTTTCCTACCTTCTTCATCCTCCCCCTTCTTCCCTCTGATTATATTCATTGCACAAAGTAATTGGCTTCATAATGACACCTGCAATGAATTTTATCATGTACAATGATCATCTTCATGCCCAGCCAACTGTCCTTTGCCTTTCTTTGCCCAAATAGTCCCCTATCTACACTCCTGTCACACACATACACACGCACACACACATGCGCACAGATACATGTACACAGACATGCACACATGCTACATGTATCTATGTACATTAATATTTGTTTCACATGACAGAAACCATGCATTATTTCCCTTCATATGCATGCAAGTTCTTGTGAGTGAAAGTGCACACTCATGTATACATGTGAAACGTGTAGGTCAGAGGTCAACCTTAAGTGTTCTTCAAGATCACTCTCTTGTCCTTTGAGACAGTGTTTCTCATGGGGACCTGAGCTCACCAATTACCTTAGGCTAGCTGTGTGTGTGTGACTGTGTTCTTACAAAACTTTATTTATAAAAACAAGCGGCTGGACAGGTTTAGCCCTGAGAATCCACCTGTCTCCCCCTTGCCAGCACTGAGATTAGAAGCGTGCCACTACCCCGCTTTGTTTGTTATTTGTTTGTGTGGGGGCTGGGGATGGAACTCAGCCCCTCATGCTATGCAGTGAGCACTGTGCCGTCACCCCAACCCCTGTATTGTTCAGACAGCTGTCACTGGATTTTTTTGGACCCCTCTGGATATTCCTGAATGCTCTCATCCTTATATCTGTAATCACATCTCCAAAGACCCTTTGAACAGACAAGGTCACATTTGCAGCTTCTGGGACATGGACATCTCTTCTTGAAGGCCACCATTCCACAGACTTCTACAGTTCTTCACACATAACTTCTTTCAGAAGAGTTCTCTCCAAAAGTCGCTGCCGGTCGGGAGCCAGCTTCCAGGAGAAGAGTCTGCGTCCCCATAGCTCATCAGAGGCTGTGTTTCTTTGCCATTGCTTGCTTCAGATAAGTCTTCCCAACATCCTCATCATGTTGAGAATATTATATTATAAGGACCGGTGGAGTCCCCTGTAGGTCACTTTGTCTACTTCGCCATACAAATATATTAGGTTTTAAAAAAATACACTTCTATTTTGGATTTCAGATTTGCCAGATGCATTCATTTCCCATCCATTCTAACCTTTTGTGTAACATCAAGCCAGACACAGTCTGTTACTGAGGCAGCCTGATGCTCTGGATGTTGGATGACCTGCCCCAGATGTGAAGCATAATATTCAACCAGCTCCCAGCAGCCCATGGTGTTCCGCCCAGGCCCACCACTTATTGGCTGAGTCTTTCAAAGGGCCCGGTCATCTCTCAGAGTTTCTGTCACCCTTGCTCTAAAATGAAGATGGAATTAGAAGTGGGTTAGGAAGTTAAAGTCTGCAGGCTAACCGTGTCCAGCCACTTGTTTTTTTATAAATAAATAAGTGTTAAAAGAACACAGTTACACCCAGTCAGGATTGTTCACGGCTGCTTTCATGATATAAAAGCAGAAGGGTTGTGACTCAAACAGAATGAGCCACAAAATGCTCCTTTATAGGAAAAGTTAGCTACCCATCCCTGGGTCAGCTCTGGGCTCTCTTGGATCCCTTCTAGATGTGTTGTTTGATGATTCTTTCTGTGAATCATGAGTAGGGGCCTGTGGTGAGGGTGGGGTTAAAATAAGGTGTTGTCAGAGCTGGGCCCGGTGGCACAGGCTTATAATCTTAGCAATGGCGAAAGCTGAAGCAGGAGGATCAAAGTTTCTAGGCCTGTTCGAGCTACAGAATGAGTTCAAAACCAGCCCAGACAACTTGATAAAAGCCTGACTCAAATTCTAGGCCACTGAGTGACTCTGTCTCAATAGAAGGCAGACAGTTGGTTGCCTAAGGAGCAACGCCCTGTTTCTCTGGCTTCTACATGCGCATACACATATATACATGCTCTTGCACACACATTCACATATGCACACATGCACACATTAAAATTAAAATTTAAAAAGAGTATCAGTCATCTAGCTGTGCCCAGCTCAGCCAGCTCTTGTCATGCGGTACCTCCAGGACCTCTTTGGGTGTGGTGTTGTGTGGGTGTGTGGTGCTGTGTGCCTGGAAAACGCAAAGTACGTAAACCCAACTTCTGGGGAAGTCCCATCTGCCCTCCTTCACATTCTGTCCCCCTCCAATTGACAGAGAGTGTGAAGTCAGGTGACTTGACATGTCTTCTGAGAGCCCGAGTTTCGTCCAGTCTCCTGAGCCCTCAGTGGACAGCTACCCATGTCCAGGCAACTGTTCCCTTGGGGGTTCAGATCACCTGCAAAGGAGAGCAGAGCCCCTGACTGACTGCCAGCGCCAGCCTCAGTCTCCTCCATTCTCCTCTCTTATTTGTTAAACAAATCCCGATCTGCCTTTTTAGGCTGCTCTTGAATTTTATGGCAACATGTAATAAACATCTGACTGCTTTTATTTCTATTTAACTTTTATCTCGACTGTCTCTGCCGTTTCAAACCAAATATTTATAGCCTCACACAGCCGCCTGTAATTCCATTCCTCACCAAAGCTGTCATTCCTCCTGCTCAACTCCACCAGCCCGCGAGAGGGTCCAGGAATGCGGGAGGTAAGTAGTCTCCTCTGACCCAGGGGGCTCTCAGCATCCAAGTCTGAGTCACCGAGCTCCCCAGGCAGCAGACAGCTTTGCAGGGAGCTCTGGTCCTTATGTCCAATCATCTCCAGGGGCCTCTGTGGCTTTTTATAGTTTACATCTTCCTGGCTCAGCATTAGGCTTGACCCCGCTGTTGGAGGGATCTCTGCAATCCCAGATAATACCCCGCCTTCATTGTGGAGTTGATCTGGGGCATTCTAAGTCCCTTGTTCGCTGGGATACTTCACCCCTGCCATCCTCAGACCTCACAGTCTGCGAGTCCAGTCTTCTGGTCTAGTTGGGCTCTCTTCCGGTTTTCACAGCCACCAGAATGTGCTGCCAGCACCACTAAAGACGCTGTTTACCATGCTGTCCTGCTCCCTACCGGTCTGTGCCACATTGCCTTCTACATGGTGATAAATGCCTCTGATAACCAACTTACAGAGAGAAAAGGATTGTTTTCACTACCATTTCCTAAACTTCAGCTCCTGTAGCTTTGGTGGGTGTCCCTGTGAAGATCCATGATGGAAGAAGTCTCATGTCATTGCTGAGAAGTAAGAGAAGGGGGATGGGAACACCAAGAACGTCCCAGTGACCTAGCGACCTTCTATGATGTGACATCACTTCCCAGTACTGCCAGACTTAGGACTAAACATTGGTGTACAGACCATTGGAGGACATTCTAGATTCAAACTCTTTCAGGGTTCACAAGAGTCCTCTGCTTCTGGTTGGTGGATCAGGATGTAAGCTCTTAGTGGCTGCCCCACTGCCTTGCCTGCCTACCTGCCGCCATGAACCCTGGCATGATGGTGATGGACTTTTATCCCTCTGTTACTGTAAGCCCCAAAGAAACCTTTCCTTCTATGAGTGACTCTGACAATAGTGTTTTATTATTGCAATAAGAAAGTAACTACTATATACTTTCTAACATGGTTGCACCAAGATGTGCTGGCACTTTTTAGCACTCTGGTTGTATGTAGGGAGTTCCACATGGACCTTTGGTGGGAATCTTACACTTGCTTATGTGGACTTCCTGATACTGTAAACCCAGTCTGAGAGACAAGGAATGCATAGCAACTCTACCTCTAATACAGGTTGAGCAACCATTAGCTGAAAATCAAGAAGGCCCCCATTGAGGACCTCAGTGTCCCCTCAGGGTTCAGAAGATTTACAGCAAGCATGAGACTAGAAGAATCAGGGGGTAAAAATGAACTGTCTACCACATACTTTTCTGCATCAGCGTCTTTATTCTTCTGCTGTTCTCTTCTTATTCTGTAAAGTTTGTAGCTTATATACACACGCAAAACAAAGGCAATTCTCTGAGCTTGGACGTCCCTTAATTGTTGAAGGTCCCACATGTGATCTAAATGAAAGACTCTTTTCCTGACTGCATATCCTGCCAAATGGAAGGTAGCTGCAAGGAGGTGGGCTTCTAATATATCTCAGGGAACAGAATGGAGATATGGCTGTGCAAACCAGGATCTCTGGCTGTGTGACTAAATTCTCTCATTGGACGGTTCTCAGGGTGGGGGAAGCCATCCAGTAAGCAAAAGAAGAAAGCAGGCTTTTAAATGTTCACAGTCCTTGTGGGACAAATAGATTAAGTTAGGAAGCATGTCCCAGTATATATTTTATATATCAGAACCATATAGCTAAATGAAGTCATCTGCTTGACCACCCACTAATATATGTGCCCATAAGATTGAGATGTCGTCATGAGATTACATGTACACATCACATGAGGTTACACACTATAATACAGTGCGTATAGGGGAGACACCAAGCTGCTTCAGCAAAAGTGAGCAATAGCTATCAGAGTCGATGGTCCTGCAGACCTTGTCTGGACAGGATTAATCCTCCATTAGATAACCATGTCTCTGGTGGATTGACATCAGAAAACTAGCTGCCACCTGCTTCTCATGGCCTGTGACATGCCCCTAAACCTGAAATTTTTGAGTGCCACCAAAATACCACAGGTGGAAAAGTCCCCCCATGAAACTTTGATTCCTAAACAAATTTATTTAAAATACTATATTAACTTTCTTTAGTCTTCATAGAGAAGGCAGAGACTACTGTGACAAAACACCATGTCCAAAAGCAACTCAGAGTGGAAAGGGTTTCCTTGGCATGTGCACCCCATCCCAATCTTTCTTTAAGGGAAATCAAGGCAGGAACCTGGAAGCAGGAACTGAGACAGAGGGCAGGCACTGGCTTGCTTTCCAGGCTCATGTTCGGCTACCNACCTTATACCTCTGGGGACCACCTGCCAGAGGTGGCACCACTCATGGCCCTGGGACCTACCTCACTGATCATAGATCAAGAAAATGTCTAGTGTGTTTGCCTGTAGGCCAACTGATGGAGGCATTGGATGATCTCTAAATTCCCCCATTTTTGCATCTGTAGAGGTTTCCTCTCCAGCACCCCTAGATAGTTGTAATATGCACTAAACATTAGTGTCTCCCCAGCATTTGTACACAACACAATGGGTGTACGGGGTGGAGATTTTGGGAGGTGATGAGGTCATACATTAAGTTTTAGTGACTTACAAAGGAGAACTTGGAAAGCTCAGTTCTGAGAGGATCTGTGAGAAAGTCAGAATTCTGGAGCCTGAAAGATAACCCTCACCAGGGATCAGACACCCTGAGCCTCCAGAATGGTGAGAAATGGGTCTATGTTGCTTTGTGACCTCACTCCAAACACACCAAGACAGCCAACTTCCATCTGCACCAGGGTTTTCCAAACACCAGAAGCTAATCCATCTTGGAAGAGCTTTTCTGGTCTTTTCTGTACGGCACCTACAATTCTTGAAACCCAGTACCATCAGGATGAGGGAGAAATTGGGTGAACCTCTATACCTAGCAGAATGTCTATGGGCCTTCATTTCAAACACAGCTTATCTAGAAGCTTGCCGTGATGCTATCTGAAAAGAAAAATGTCTTACCGGTAAAAAAAAAAAACTGGCAGTGTGTATAGCAAAAGGAATTCTCATGGGTTGCTGGTAGGAGATAAATTGGCACAACCATTTGAGAAAGCAGTTGAGAGTTATCTACTGACATTGACCAAACACATATCCTACCTGAAACCCTTCATTTTGGGGTCTGAGCCCAATAGAAAGAAATACTTGTATTCACCAAAAGAAAGGAATTGTGGGTAATACCTGAGTGAGAGGAAGGACCTCGGATCAACAGTCCATTGGAATGGTCTCATCAGGAGACACCAGGCAACTTCTAGAATCTCTGGATCTCTCTGGTTTCTCTCTGTCTTCATCTAAGCATTGGATCACAGATATGCGACAATACAGAGCTGTTCTTTCCTTAGACACTGACAGAAATATTGGAAGAGCAATTGTGAAAAGAGAAAAAGGCTCTGTTTATCCGGCACACTATTCTAATCTTGAGTGGACAGTTACCATGGGATGATTGAGTGGTCACCAGTGGGCCAAAACTGGCATAGAAATAGTGTTCATAGAAACCCCTCTTCTCTAATGGCCTCAGGAAATAATGTAGCGTGGTCTAATTTGACTCATTTTAGCCAAGTATGGGTCATAAGGGGGTCTCATATGTTCTTTGTCTCAAGCATCCTGATGCTTGGATACAACCATAGTTTGCATTCATATTTAGAATCTAGTTCCCCAGTCCTCAGGCTCCCACTCAATGGGAGTGGCTAACCCCCAAGGCAGTGGCTAATGCCTGTCTCCCCTTTACCTGTCTAGCATCCATTCCACATTTTGAAAACAATATTTCAGTTTTACTTGGGATCCAACTCCTCTGCTCTTACTCTGGGCTTAGAAGCAATTTAATTTCTTTCCCTGTTTGCAGAGTAGGAATGGAAATAAAGAGAGAAACTTACCTTCTAAACAACAATGGTTGGCTTAGGGATGCCCCTATCTGCTGGCCAGGTCCATGAGACTAAAGTGATGCCTTTGAGAACGGTCATTGTCTCTGTCCACTCTGTTCTGCTGTGACAGCATGCCTGAAACTGGGTAATTTCTAAAGAACAGAAGTTTCCTTCTCAAGCTCTTTGAATGTGGGAAGTACAAGACTAACCGGTATTATGACTAATCTTCATTGTCAACCTGATTGGATTTACAGTCTCCTAGGAGACTGGCAAGGTACACTCTGACTGTTTCTACAGGCTGTGACCAGAGAGATTTCACTGATGGCAGATGATCCATCCTGAAGGTGAGTGGCATCACCTCTTGGGCTGGGATTGAGCTGTGGAATTAAAAGAGGAGAGGAAAGATGGTAAATTTCAATATTCCCCTCTGCCTGCTTCCTGGTAACTGGCAACCGTGAGGTGAGCAGCTTTGCTCTTATGTACCTCCCTGCTGCAAGGAAGAAAACATCCCAAAACTGCGACATAAAGCAAGGCTTCCTCCCACAGACTGTTTACCTCAGGTGTTCAGTCAACATGATGAGAAACGTCACTAACACAGGGGCCTGTATCTAGGGAAGACTTTCTTGTGGCATCTTCCCATAGGTGACTGAGTTGAGTGAGCCTGCTTCACCAGCCCTCTGTGTCAGGGGCCTGCTCCACCCATAACGGATGTGCCCTTATGACTTCTCCATGCTTCCACATTGGTCATGCCTGGTTTAGGTCAGGACCCATTCACTGTAGCGACTATCCTTCCATCATGGTCTCTATGATGGCAGTACCAGCTCTGAGGAGATGTGAACCATGGGCAGGAGAGGGCTGGAACTGAGCCTGGATCATTCTGCTTGAGCATTTATAACTGATAGACACCCACTCCACATGCAAACTGATCCATTCCTCGCCCCCACTTGGATTCACTTGCATTAAGTTGTAGTTGTTCACCTATGAGAGGGTCCAAACTGTCCCAGGATTTCTCAGGGTATCAGGAGAGACTCTTGAGTTTGCTCTAGCAATAAAGAAGAATCTGTTTCCTCAGAAACCTGCACCAAAGCTTCCAGCCCAAAGTCACAACTGAGAGCTTGTCCCTCCTCGCTGGGACAAGTGATTCCAGTCACTGCTCAATGTTTCCCTGATTCTCTTGGATCATGGACTCTGCTGCTGCCCTCTGCCTTCCCAAATTCCTTCTGGATCACTGTTGAGGCTGTAAGGCAGGGACAGCAGAACCTGTCCTGCTGCCTGCTTTGATGTGACTCATGAGCAAAGGACAAGTTTCACATTTTTAGGTGGCTGGGCGGTAGGGAAGATTGCAGTTTTGTAGCATTTAAAATTACCTTGCATTTACATTGAACTATCCACAAATAGTTTTAGTGGAAGCCAACCATGCTGGTNTTTATGGATTGTCTATGGACACTTTCACAGGGTCATGGCTGAGTTGAGTTCAAGCAATAGAGATGGTGTGGTCCACAAAAGTCTAAACTATTTACTGTTTTACTGGGATATGGTGCTGCATGCCTGTAGGCCCAGCAGTTGGGAGGTAGAAGCAGAAGGATAGGATCTCAAGGCCAGCCTTGATTGCATAGATTCCATCTCAAATAAAAGAAGGAAGAAAGGATGGAAGGATGGAATGAAGGAATGAAGGAAGGGAGAAAGGAACAAAGGGAGGAAGGATAGCTCAGCAGTTATGAGCACACATTGTTTTTCCAGAGGACCTCAATTTGCATGCCAGCATTCACAAAAGCATTTGCTTGTAACTCCAGATCCAGGGACATCAATACCCTCTTCTGCTATTCACAAGCACCTGCACTCATGTGCACATATGCATAATTTAAAAAGTAAAATTCTTTTTAAAAAAATAGGAGGTGCATTAGTTTACTACTTGTTCTTTAGAAGGGTTTACTGCCTCTCTGTGACCTTTGAATTTTAATATCTAGTTCTAAGTCCCTGAATCAGCTACACTGAAAGACATGTCTTTTCTAATAATTCACACAGTCTCCCAAACTTTAGACAATAAGTCCCTTGATATATGTGTGTATTTTCCCACTTATTTCTAGGACCCAGCTTGGAGTCAGGCACACAGTAGCCCTGAAACAAGGCTTTGCTAAGTGTAAACAAAAACTAAATGTAAAATGAGATCAGATCAGTGATCATTTTAAAGCAAGAGCAAAAACAGTCCCAGACAATATGAAGTTGTTGGTGCTTTTCTTTTGTTCTGTGAGATGTACCCAGGCCTCAGGAAAGCCCTGTACAGGAGTCGTGTGACTCTGTGTGGTATCAACTTGGAACTGGACTCAGGCAGAGACTCAGAGTCCCACCTCAGACCCAGAGCCCTGTGAATTCTTTCTGCTGTAGCATTCATGGCTGTGAGATGGGGCGTTAAGAAGCAACCTCCTGGGGGGTTATGAGGATCCCAGCAAGTTAATGCACAAGTATGAGAAGGTATTTGTTTTTCTTGTCAGCCCTCACTCCTGGGTAAGAAAATAATTCAAAAGACTCTTATTGTTCTTTCTTCTTGTTGTAAAGGGGGGAAGGGGCTGAACTAAGAGTAGCTCTCAAATAGAGGAAAATATCAACCTCTACTCTGTGATTTGCTCCACCCGGGTCTGCTCTGTGATCTGACTGGACGTTTTCCAGTCTGAGACCCAAACAAGGCTTCATGAGGTGATCTGTACTATAAGCGCCAAAGCTGCCAACCCTCCAGTACTTACATAACTCTCTCTCCCTCCTTGTCACCAATGACCTCCACGTTGTTGAGTGTCCTGTTGTCTCACAGGCTGCATCTCAACCGCACTTGGAAGAATTGATGGAGAGCTTTCTTAAGGCTCTACCTTCCTTTGGCTCAGAGGGTAAACATCATCCATATCCCTTCATATCTCACCCAAAAACCTCGCCTGTCTCTTGCTCTTCCTCACCCTCAATTTGACTTTGAAAAGTAGGCTGAGGGTATTGCATCGTGAAACAGACCAATAGATGGTAGACGACTGTGTGGGGTCAAATGATGGACAGTTCAGCAGATCTTAGCTTTGACAACACCCATCATTGTGACCATCGTCCTGAAAGTCCGACTTGACAGTGGCTTGTTTGGGTATCGTGGTGGGCACATTCAAGTTCTCAAAGCTTGCCTGAGAGGTGAGGAAAGAAATCTGGGTGCTTCTGTGAGTTCTAATCAGACACGAATCCCACCAGGGAGCAAGCATCTGCTGTCAGGGAGTAAGTCTCTGCTGTGGTCAGGGAGTCCTGTACAGTATCTGTGTGCCTAGAACACAGAGTCTCCTGGCCATCCAGACTGAAAAGAAAAAGGGTTGGACCCTCCTTACTCATAGATGACAGTATCTAGTGGGATGGAGGATCTAGTGAGATGGCTCAGTGGTTGAGATCACTTGATGCTCTTCCAGAAGGCTTGAATTTGGTTCCTATCACCCACATTAAGCAGCTCACAACCCACCTGTAACTCCAGCTCCAGGGGATACAGTGCCCTCATCTGGCCTCTTCATTCACCAACACACACACACGTACACACACACACATATACACACACATTATTAAAAATAAATAAGCCTTTAAAAAGCAAAAACACTCTAATGGCCTCTCAAGAATGCTAATAGCTATAGCAAGGCTGTAAAATACAAAAGAAAAAAACCAAGCATGATGGAGGGGGCCGTCATCGCAGCCTCTTGAGAAGCTGAAGTAGTAGAATCATAAATTCGAAGCTAGCCTGGGCTACAAGATAAACTCCGGGACAGCCTGGACAGTTTAGTAAAAATTTGTCTTAGAATAGTTCTGGAAAGAAAGAAGTCTAGGAGGCAGGTGCTGACTGCTTTAGAAAGTGGTAAATGGCTACAGCCATCAAAAACAGTATGAGAGTCTCATAAAGGCAGACAAACTACAATAGAAAGCCCAGAAACAGAACTGAGCCTACATAGACAGGGTGTGCTTGTTTGAAAGAACAACAATGCACTAGAAGAAAAATACTCT
>LOEQ01000143.1:237949-251044 GCA_001685075.1 Bramus lutescens | reverse complement strand
GCTCTACCACTGAGCCACACCCCCAGCCCCTCACTGGGGGATTCTAGGCAGGTGTTTTACTACTGAGCCACACCCCAGCCCCTCATTGGGAGATTCTAGGCAGGGGCTCTAACATTGAGCCACACCCCCAGCCCCTCACTGAGGGATTCTAGGAAGGGGCTCCACCATTAAGCCTTTGTCCTTTTGTTTTTGAAGCAAGGAAGGTTTTGTGATTCTCTTATGTTCCCAGACTGACCAGCAAGTCTCTGTAGCCAATGCTGGTCTGGGATGTGTAGACCCTTGCTTAGGCGTCCTGAGAAATGCAACCACAGCATGGCTACCTCATGCCTAGATCTACACTGATGCACATCCAGAATGCTCTTTTGGCGTCTCCCCTAGACAGCCCGACAGCATATGGACCCAACTTTGAGAATTCAGGGATCTTAGAAATTACATTTGAAGAAAGTAGGATCACATTGAGCCTACAGACATGACCAGTATGACAGTAGCTCACACCTACTAAGAGCTCATATCGTGCCATGGTCTGGGCTCCCGTGTTAATTGCTTTTGTCTTTATAAAAACTCTGGCACAGGAATTGTTAATTATGTCTCATGAGAGTGGCTGTTGAAGAACAGAGAGGATTATCAGTACAAAGTCACACAGCCAACAGTCTGTTTAAATTCCATATCAGATGTTTGCTCTTAAGGATGCAGAAACTGGGCAGTACCTAGACACAGCCAGTTGGTGATCTCAGACCCAGCTGGCCCAGAGATAGGAAACTTCCAAGAACCCTACTTCTGCCTGGCAGGTTAATAACTAGGTATCTAAGCACTGACTGTAGAATGAATTCCACAGGATGCTCCATGCTGGGCTGTGCCACCTCTACCTCAGCCCCCATCCCTGTGGTTCCAGGTATGGGGAGGTTATAGGCTCCCTGATTTCCCTCACACAGCAGCAGCAGGTCAAGAGATTGAGAAAAGGCCACAGCTGCCAAGGTCTTAAAAGAAAGGGCAGTTTGTTTGCATGCACACACACATACACACACACACACACACACACACATGCACACAATACACACACACTCAATGTATACAGCTCCCCACATATTTAATGTATACAGCCCTCCACACACCACAAACATATAATTCTAAAACCTCTCCCTGCTTAACATATGTGCATATGTTCAACTGAAGATAATACTTTAAATATCTTCTTATATATGCTGATATGTGCAAGTTTCTCACACATAGGCTTGCCTTTCTCTCTTATTGTACACTATTCTTTCACTCTTTCGAAAGATCTCTTTTTATTGTTGTTGGTTGTTTATGAGATGAGTATGAAGGAGGGTGAGTGTCTCAGTGTGTTGCCCAGATTGATCTCAGATCCAGGTATCCAGTGATCCTCCTGCCTCACCTGCCTGTCTTAGGACTCCATCAGTTGTCAAATAACATCTGCTCACCTCAAGGTTTCCTTTCCTGTCTCCAAAGTCAGTGAAACGCTGCTTAACACTCATTCTTCCATAAGTCAGCTGTGATAACCTACCACAGTAACCCCAGAACTCTAGAGATAGATGCCAGCTGTGATGGTATGCCACAGTGAACCCAGCACTCCAGAGGTAGAAGCCAGCTGTGGTGGCATGCTACAGTGACCCGAGCACTCCAGAGGTAGAAGCCAGCTGTGGTGGCACACACCTGTGATCCCAGCACTCCAGAGCTAGAGGCAGGAGGATCATGAGTTCAAGGTGAGTTTGGACTATGAATGGATAATTGGTCTTTGAAAAATGTTAATTGGGACTGGAGAGATGGCTCACCCATTAAGAGAGGGCCTGAGTTCAGTTTTCCACACCTACATCAGGTGATTCACTGTTGTAACTCCATCTTTGGGGGAATCTGATGCCCTCTTCTGGCCTCCTTGGGCATCTGCACACATGTGGTGAGCATAAATTCACACAGGCACAAACACACACACACAGACACACAGAGAAAGAGAGAGAGAGAGAGAGAGAGAGAGAGAGAGAGAGAGAGNNNNAGAGAGAGAGAGAGAGAGAGAGAGAGAGATTTAAAATCCTCTAAAAAGCAAAACCAAGAAATGTCTATAAACCCCTAGAGTGTTGGAGGGCTGTATGGACATATGTTCTTGTGCATATAATGTTTCTGATGTAGACCCCTCATCTCTACATGTGTGCCCATGAGTCCATACATGTGCATACCTATAAGTACACCCATGCCACCAAAGGGAACAGTTTTAAGTTCTTTTTATTTTTTGAAAGTTCCATACATTTATACATTCAAATATGAACATGTTCACCTCCCATTCCCACTCCATTCCCTCTAGATCTCCACCTCTAAAATCAAGTCATCTTCTTTATTTTGAAGAAGTCCCTGAGTCGGTCTGGTGCTCCCCATATGTACATGAGTGTGGGGCGCTCACTGGCATCACTACCTACAATCTATTCAAGCAGAAGCCTCTGAGGGATGAGCAACCTCTACAGCGGGATTACATAGAATCCGTGATGGTGTGCCTTTACTGTCCCTACACCAAGAGGCTGGATCATGGTGACCTCACTACAGCAGTGGATTAATGCCTTGATAAGTTCATCACTGAATGGGCTGTTAGGAAGAGGGACCTTATTGGAGGAAGGAGATCATTGGAGGCATGACCTTAAGGGGTACATCTTCCTGTTTCTGAAGCTCCCACTTCACTGTGATGCTCTTCCTTGCCATACATGGGCCCAGAAGCAAGGAAACCAAAAGGCCAAAGATTGAACATCTGAAATGGAGCCAAAGCAAATCTTTACCCCTTTAAGTCTATCCTCAAGTGTTTTGTCCCAGCACTGTAAAGCAGTCAACCTGATGACTGACACAGACTACTAGCAACACAACAGTGCCTAGAGGCTGGAGCCCACCATAGTTTGTGTATTCAAACCACTGGGCAGCTACTGCCCCACTAGCCCTCGAGGAGATGGTCAACAGAACAGCTGAAAGGCAGATGTCACCAGATAAGTGATAGGAAATATTTAATCACTAACCAAATGAAGAAAGGGTAGAATTTATGAACGTCAAGCCCAAGATGCTCATCTGTGTTCCCAGGTGCCCACAACATAGCACAGTGACGTACAGGAAGGGTTCTGCGCGTAGCCATTGAATCACAAACTGAATGAGTGAGTGGATGAAGAAATGTAGGGTTTCTTAGGCACCAGGCTAGAGCCAGGGTCTGTTGGGTTGGTGGAAGATTTCAGCTCCTGTGACCAAAGTATGTAGTGTCTTCAGCAAGAGTTTCATCCTTGAATTCTGGCAAACAGCAATGATAGGCTATACTATCCTTGGGGTGTCTGGGGACTTCTTGGCTGGCAACTCACAGGGTGGTGTCCCACACCTGCTACTGGGCTTTTGGGGGAGGGGTGTCATTTTCTTCAGTAGTGTAGTCACAAGCAAGTTGCCACAGCTCCTCTAAATAAGCTCCTATCCACCGGAGCAAGTAACTCATGCTAAACTCGCACACATGCACGCAAGCAGCACGCACGCATGCATGCATCCACGTGCACAAGATGTGGAAGTGGGAGGGGGACTCCAGAAGAAGGGTTCCAGAGGTAGGGGTGAGGGAGAAGAATGGAAGTGAAAATGACTAAACCCATCAGAAAAAAAAAGCCTTTTCCAGTCCCTTTCCACACAGAACTGGGTCAAATCACTCCGGGACTCAGTGCCACGGTGATGGACACGTAAACAAGGAAATTCAGAGCTTTTCGGGTCTTCTGTGGATGTAGGTTACAGTCCTAGAAACTGTCACAGTGCGAGGTGCAGTTCCCATTGCTCCCAAGCTCTCTGCATCCCCTGACCAAGGGATCGCTGATCTGATTTTCCTCTTTGCAACGGGACATCAAACGGTTAACATATGGCCCATCGTCTTTGATTTATGAAGTGGCCAGTTGGACAGGAAGCGCAACAGAGACAGCCCTTCTCCCTGGCAGGGGGAGACCCCAGAGAGCAGTCATTTTGTTGCTCAAATGTGAGGCAGCAGACACGGGGGCCTCAGTGGCATTGGAGAGTCCACCCTTGGAGGCCGTCCAGGAGGCCATGCTGGCCTGCGCTCACTCTCATTCTGTGCAGGGACAGAGGCAGCTTTGTCATCTGGCCTCCGTGGTCCTCCCAGCCCTGGGACCTCAGCTTCCCACCCTTTGCCCCCAGAGCTGAAGTGCCGCCCTGCCCCGGTCACCGCTAAGCGTTTCCTTTNTCCTTTCAGCGGCTGCCAATCTATCAAGATTCAGCTACCGCTGTGAACCCATCAGCTCCATAGAAGGAAAAAAGGAACCCCTTGCCACAGCAATTATTTATCCTGGCCTGAACTTCAGGTGACCTTTCCAGTTCCACAGAAGTTGCAATTGGGAGCACCTTGGTGGGGAAGAATCCTTTCAGCACTCCCTCCATTCTCCTTTTAACAAACACACAAGGACCAATGCAAAAAAATTTTTTCCAGAAAGATCTTTGGGTGGTCCCTATGCTGTGACGAGAGTCCAGCGCTGACTTGGCAAGAGAGTAAACTTCACCACTCCCTAAGCTCCCCTCCCCTCCCCCATCACAACCCCTTCGCCTGTCACCTGTCACCTGTGACCCTGTGACCTCCGCAGAGATGGTTCAGAGAGGATGCCAGACAGCCCAGCTCACATGAGAATGTCAACAAGGGCTGTTCTGAGCCAGAGGAGCTGCTGTGACCTTGTGTGATGCTGTATCCTAAACTCTGAGAGTGTGCGTCCCCGCGTGGGAGGAAAATCCAGGCCCTAATAAGGGCTCTGCAGGGTCTAAGTCCCTGTGTAGATTTAAAGTGAGCTAACGGACATCGTTATATAAATCTCATCAGGAGACAATATACTTTTTATTTGTTTGAATTTTATTTGTATTGGTAAAACTGACCTGAAACTGACAGAAGTTTATTAGAAAAAGGGACTCCGTAAAAGCAAGTGGGCTGGTCTTCTTATTTAAGATGGATGTGCCAACTTCTAGTATGATTAGAGAAATGGATAACTCACTAACATCTGTGCAAACTACAATAAAAAGGGATTTAGTGTTACCCCAAGGAAGGCAAGAGAGGCTGTCTGTCCATTAAACGCTTTATTACAGTGCCAGCAGCCTTTCTCTAATTCAGTTATTCCTGCACGGCGTTCAGCACTCTGCCTGCCTGTCAACCCGGCAGACAGTGCTCGGGGCTGGGAGGTTTTGTGCAAGGTAGGTGACAATCAAATGAGCCACCGAGAAGAGAGGGGCGCCTGACCCTCGTGAAGGATTAACTACAGAAAGTGAGTGTGATCATGTCACACCATCACTTAGAATTTTCACAGTCAATTTCTGAAAATATGAGATAAGTTCTTAAAGAGACAGTCGTGTTGGGAGCGCCGTGGACTTGGTGCAGTTGGTGATGGGGAGAGACTAGGGAATGGACCTACTGGTGAGCCGGAGTGGGAATGGGCGGGATCTGTGCTATGGCCCTGAAGGAGGTAGGAGCTGCAGAGATTACACCCTATCCAGACTTTATGACTGGAGGGTCGAAGATGGAGAGATGCATCCTGTGGATCTAGATGCCTTTTCTTTATCCAGGCTCACCTGGAGACTGCAGAATGGATATGCCCCTGTCGGGAGTGTGTCAAGTTTGTGGTCTCTTGGAACCCTGTCTGGGTCAGCTGCCTGAGGAGCTTGAGCCCACCAGCTAACTGGAATCCTTCCCAACCCTTCCCACCTTTTCACAGGCTGTCCTCCTCAGCTGCTCCCCAGAAGACAGCACACACAGGAATCCAGGCCCACAAGAACTCAAAGCCTGAGGGTTTATTAGCGGCCCATGCTTCAAAAATGCTTTATAAAGCCAGGCACACCTGTAACCACAGCACTCAGGAGGCAGAGGCAGGAAGATAGTGAATCTGGAGCCAGCCTGGCTTGCTCAGAGAGATCTATTCTCAACAAACAAACAAAAGTGCACTCTAGGGGCCAGGATGTAGCTCAAGGGCAGAGCACTTGCTTATGGGCATGCACAAGGACCCTAGGTAGTTCCTCTCAGCACACAAAATCAAAAGGACAAAAAAAAAGGCACCAGAGTTGTCCTTTGGTGTCCCTGGGGATCAGTTCCAGGTTCCCCACCATGCCCCAAACCCTTGAGGCTCAAATATCTTATTCAGAATGGCAGTTTATGTGTAATTCATACGCTCCTTCCCATAGATTTCAAGTGCCCTCCAGATGATGTCTCATATCTAATACGATGTGAACTCATGATAAATGGTTGTTACACTACGTTGTTTATGGAACCATGACAAGGAAAAGATGTGTGGACATGTTGAAAACAAGCACATTTCCTTTGAATATTTTTATTACATTTTATTTATTTACTTATTTCTTTATTGTGTGCATGTGGGGGTTGTACTCACGCATGCATTCCTGTCTCTGTCTACCATGAATGCTCTAGAGTTGAACTCAGGTCACCAGTCTCGGTGGCAGAAACCTATATCTGTTAAGCCATCTGGCAGACTCCCTCCACCCCCGTTTTTAAAAATATTTCTGATGTGTAGTTAGGTAAATCTATGCATGCAAACCCCATAGGTGAGTGAGGCCAACTTTATGTGCCCAACATCAATACCAATGAAATCTGTACTTCCAAGTCAGGGAAGAGTAAATGGGGATTCAAAGAAGCAGGGCATGTTTTAGGGCCAGGACAAGTAAGTCACTTTGTCCTGTATAGACAGGGGGTCATTAAACAAAGTGGGGCAGGCTCTACCAGAGCAAACCCTATGCTCTGAGGTGGAGCTGGGAACAGAGTGCTATGCCCCCATCTCTCTCCCAGGGAAGTGAGGTCTTGAAGACACAGCATAGTCGGAGCTTCTTGGGAAGCTGGCCTGTAAGTGGAATTTAACCCTTTGTATCTCTGTACTTGAATCAGAAGAGAAACTGCAAACCTGTAAGCTTGGTTCTGCTGAAGTAATTTAACATCTGCTGCCATGTGAATCTAATTGAAACAATTCATTATCAAATTTACAGATCTGTTCAAATGATTTTGTATTTCTCTCTCAAAACCACCTTCTGCTTTAGCCAGCCTAGAGAAAATTCTTTTCAAATCCTACACAGGATCTCTCTCAGGCCCCCTCGCAAACACGGTGTGATGGAGGTTTGGCAGCAGTGACCAGATTTGTCTTCAAACCCTAGAGAGACTTGCAGAACCTGAACCCAGGCTGTGGCAATGCCAGGTCAGAGAGTGTGTATGCCATCGGCTTTCAAGTGCATTTCTGAAAGAAAGGACCAAGAAGGCGCCTCGAGGAGGGCTGCTGAAAAAGAGAACTAAAAATTAAAAATGGGGAAAGGGGTCAGGAAGAAGGGAAAATAGTAAGCTTGTTCCCATGTTCTCTTTCTGCGTGTGTCTGTTCGGAGGTAGTCTGTTAAGAAATACTTTCTGTCATGGAGCAGTCATTAAAGAGACCTTGGAAACTTGGGAGCTTTTCCTAGGATCAGGGCTGAAATCGCAGCCTAATTTATGGCACTTTTCAAGACCGATGACGTTTTGGTCCCATGGCAAGGTCATTCCTGCAAATGCCCCCATCTCTCCCCCTTAGAGCACACAGCCATTTCCCCTCTACTTTCAAGTAACTGATTTGTATGCCACTAAAATGTAAGTCACATATGTATGTAGGCACATTGGAGTCCACAGTGTGTTTCTAAAAGAGCCCTTTTATATCCGAGTGAGGAAGCCAAGTGGGAGGGGGAGGCGAGGACCCACGAATAAATGTGCAAATAATTAGATCAGAACTAGGTGCCACCTTTTCACTGGGGCAAAATCAGGAGGGGTGGGACAGGATGGGGGCATAATTTATATAATTGATCTAGGTTCTTTTTCTCTCTCCTCCTCTCACTGCAGTAATTTTTATGCATGTCATTGTTGCTGTTATTATCCAGGATCTGATCTTGTGTGGTTGATAATACGGACTAGATATGAATGCGCGTACGCAGCAGCCAATCACAAATCTATAGTGTCTATTTCTGCATCACCAGGTGCTATCTCGTGGGAAATATCCTCTTTTTTGGCAGGCACACAGAGCGCTGCATTATCTGTCATTTTCATTAGATTCGAGCTACAGCTGAGCCAAAAAGACTTAGTTCGAGCATATGTGCTCAAAATGGCCAAGCTGCCATTGTCCAAATTCACCCTTTCAGGATCACATTAACTCCACAGCCAGAGCTCAAGATTGGAAGGAAGTGAGTGGAGCACCTGAATTCCATTTGGAAAATGGTAACCACCAGGAGCTGCAGAGATTGGGACTCATTATGAAGATGACTTTGAAGGGCTGTGGGGAGGGAGGGGGAGACACTGCTTCTCCCAGCAGCCTCGGCATGCTCTAGCCCACCTGAGAGAAGGCAGGTGTCCTCTGCCCAGATTTTGATGCTCCTTAACAAAGGAAAATATGAGCTGCCCTTCTTAGATAGGACTCTCAACATGCAGGGCCCCCTGAGTGCCAGCTCCAGGTCTTGCTCTGGGCCACATTAGCTTGAACCCTGTGGGGAGGTTCTGTCCAACCCAAGGTACCATTACACAATCTGGGTGGCATCAAACAAACCTAAAGACTCTTCAAAGCTGAAGTAAGTCAACTGCAGTAATCGGTCTCCACACAACAGCTATTTTAAAAATTCAATTCTTTATCCGAACATGTGATGACAGCAGACTAGAAGATAAGATTCCAAAAGACGTAAGCACAAAAATCTATTGTCTGGGGTGACTGAAAATTGGGGGTGGGCTAGGGATGGACAAGATTGCCACTCTACCCATGGAGGTAATTAATAGTGCAGGCCAATAATGAAAACTAGGAGAAAGCATGTAGTAGCTCCCCTACCAATGAGAACATAAGACCGTGGTGAAGACATCTGAGGAAAATGCTCCCTCAGATCTTAAAAGTCTTGAGCACAGGATAATTCTATGAACCAGAAACTTTGATTCAGAACCTGCATCTCAAAGACGGGAAGGTGGGGCCTCTGAGAGATATTTGCATACCCATGTTTATGTCAGCAGCATTGCTGACAAGGATGGAGGGTAGAAACACCTGGAAGGTTTGCCCATAGATGAAGAGGTGAGCAAAAAGAATGGAGGTTTCCCTGGAGATTCACCTCAGTGTAGGGCACTGACTTAACATGTACAACACCCTGTGTTCATACCCAGCATCCCCACCAAAACAACCAAACAAAAAAGAAGGTGTGCTGCTTTATAACAAAGTCAAATGACAAAGGAGACAGGAAAATTCTATTAGAATTGAAAGCATTCTGAGGATAGCAGGTGGTTATGGCTACAGCACTTTTAATTCTCCCAGTATCTCTGAGCTGTGCATTTCAAATGGTCAAAATGATAACTGAGGAGGATGGAGAAAGGGTTTGGTGGTTAAGAGAACCAATTGCTCTTGCAGAGGACCTGGTTCGGTTCCCAGCACATCAAACTATGCTCCATGCTGCCAGGGAAGGGAGCTCTTTAAAAACTACACAAAGTTACAGAGTCAGAGGAAACATCTGGCATGTGGCCATGGCAATACCACTGGTCCAGAACCATCTTAAGTTTCCATGACATGAGAGAAACTTCTTAAGCAATCATGGCAGAGAGTGTCTCTGGGGTAAAATATGCTGAAGACTACACCACCCCTAACCCTAATGAGTCAGTGCCAACAGTCAGCTATTGTATCTATCATCTGCCATGCTAGTGCCACCTAGTCAATGGCAAGTAAACAAGATGACTAGTGCCACCTAGTCAATGGTTAGTAAACAAGATGAGAAAAGGGCCTGGATGTAACACGAGGGCCTGCTTGTTGGGGTTTCTATCCTGCCCGGTTCCTGCAGCCATCCAGCCCCAAAGAAATCACACAGAGAGTCTGAATTACTTATAAACTGGCCCATTAGCTCAGATTTTGCATTAGCTCTTATAACTTATATCACCCATTATCCTTATCTATGTTAACCACATGGCTCAGTACCTTTTCAGCAGGGCAGGTCATATCCTGCTTCTTCAGTGGTCTGGGCAGGACTGCAGAAAGAGATCCCTGCTTCCCAGAATAGTCCTGTTCTCATCGCCCTGCCTCTACTTCCTATCTGGTTGACCCACCTATACTTCCTGCCTGGCCAAACAGCATTTATTTAAAACATGACTGACATAATACAGACAATTCTCCTGCACCACCTGGATGCTGCATAAGTTGAGCCTTTAGGGTAGCAAAGTGACCAGTGTCACATGGGGGCAAGATGACCGTGTTGTATTGGACACCTTGGGCTTCTATAGACTATATCACAGACAGGGTGACTAGCAGAACACTAATTGTTTCCATCAGAGCCCTGAACCTAGAAATCTGAGATCACGGTAGTTGTGAGCTTGGGTTCTGGTGAGGGATCGTGTCTCAGTTTGCAGACAGCTGTCTTCTTGTGTCCTCATACTGGGGACAAAGGGGAAGAGTTCTGGTGGTTCTGTCCTTTCTTACATAATTGTATCACGGGGACTCTGAATCTAACCTTAATCACCTTGTGGAGGTATTATTTCCCAATACAGTCCCACTACAGGTATGACACTGACATAGAAGTTTGGGGTGAGATGCATCCATTCAGTCTGTAAGGAATGTGATGTTTATCTGCATAGAATCATTACTTCTGCGGGGACAGTACACCTACTCTGCTATGGGACACCATGACTTCTTCTGGATTTTTAGATTATGAAGTCCCCTTTAATCAGTCAACCAATCTCTGTCCCTCTCTCTTCTCTTCCTCTTTGTCTATGCTTCGTGCCCACTCTGATTTGAGCTTCTTTGATCTGTCACGCCCTCTCCATCATGATGGACCACCACTTCCAGAAACATGGACCCTTCCTTTCTGGAACCGTTCATGTCAGCTATTTTATCACAGCCATGGAAAGTCTGGCTCACGAAGCCCTCCACCCAACTGAACTTCAAAGCTGGGTTTGTGGATGGGACACTGACAGTACCCTGTGGGACAACGGATTTTGCAACATTCCTCTCTAGGAGCTTTTTTGCCCATTAATTGTAGTGTGTTTGGAAACAAAATAAATAATTATTTTTATCAAAAGGTACTTTGTCTTGTATTCTCTGTCAATTATCCCCCCGTGAATGGAAATAAGGTAAACCCATCTGAAAACATTTGAATGAGAGAATACACAAACAAACTTCCAAACTGTCTTTCAGCAAGTGAGGCTAAAGTTATTGAATATGCAAATTGCCTTATTAAAAGAAGAATGATGTCTTTTTCAGCAATCAGTTTAATTACAGTGAAGCCCTTCAATGGAGAAATCAACTTGTTTCTCTGAGTAGGGATTCTTTAGAAAGGGAATTTAGGTATAACACATCAAAATTAGAAAATTTGCACTTGGTGAGAAAAAGTGCCTGTGAAAATGGTCTATGCAGAGTGAGCGAGGTGAGGAGGAGGGACATTGACACCCAGCTCAGAAGCTCTGTTTGGGACTGATTGAAACTCAATCTGTCTAGATAGCATTTTCATGTTCAAAAACTCAGATACACTTTGGATTTAGCTCAGCAGTAGAACCCTTCTCTAAATCCCCCAGTGAGGTGCTTTCTAGGTGTGGTTCAGTGATAGAGTACCTGCCTAGAATCCCTTAATGAGGGGCTGGGGGTGTGGCCCAAGGGAAAAGCACTCACCTAGAATACAGTGAGGGGCTGGAATGTGGCAGTCACCATCTCGGGGACGGATCTTAGAGGGTCACTCCCCGACCCTTGTGGCTCAGTGTTAGAGTCCCTGCCTAGAATCCCCCAGTGAGGGGCTGGGGTGTGGCTCAGTGTTAGAGTCCCTGCCTAGAATCCCCCAGTGACGGGCTGGGGTGTGGCTCAGTGTTATAGAGTCCCTGCCTAGAAACCTCCAGTGAGAGGCTGAGGCCATGGCTCAGTGGTAGAGCCCCTGCCTAGAATTCTTAAGTCCGTATTCCAACACCAGTAGTACTTTAAAAATTAATGGAGTCCTCTCTGGCAGGTGCTTATCCCAACTACATACTTACTGCCTTACAAGGGCAGTGTGGATTTGGTGAGCAGAGTCTCCATACATTGAAGCTGAAATTAATATGGCTCACATATTTAGTAGACTTCTCAAGGGAGTCGTGTGCATTCTTCACCAGGTCTTAATCGTTTCCAGCTCCATTTCCCACTTGTCAGAAGTCTCCCTTTGTGAGATTAGATACCAGAGGACCTTTGCACAGCACTGCTGAGTGAAAGCCCATCTGCTCAGGTCTAATCTGGCTGGCGACCTGCTGGTATGTCCTCTCACATTAGTGAACACCGTGTGTCCAGATCCCCTGTGGTCAAAGCCTCAGGGAAACAGGTTTGGGGTCCTATCTAAAAGGCATACCCATCCAGGGCACTTCTTTAACTCTTAGCTACTTGAGAACCATGGTACCCTGGTGGGGGGATGGAGGAGCGAAGTATAGGGATGGGGTTGGAAGTCCTTCATGGTTGGGAATGGGCTACACAGAATGCCAACTTAGCAATCACAGGCAAGTTACCTACCCTCTCTGCCTCAGCTTTCTCACCTCTGAGAGGTGATAATACTATTTTCATAAAGATGGTTCTGGAATTCGCAGAGGAAATGTAGGCGATTTAGAGTGATACAGGGACACAACGAGCCCTCAGTGAATGCAGAGGCAGAGGGGAGCAGTAGCAGAGCCCTAAACCTGGGCGTAGGCTGACGTATCACGAGGGCAAGATAATGCGAGAGAATGGGGGATCTTACGGTTGGTATATGGAGTGTCTCCACAGAATCTCATGTGTTAGAGGCTCTGGTCTCGCCTGTAGTGCTTCTGAGAGGTGACTGGATCTGGAGAGTGAGGTGACCAGCTCCATCAGTAGATGAGCACATAGCCGGATCTGCTAATGGAAGATGGTGCCTGTTCATAGGGCAAAGGTCACTGAAAGAATGAGTTTGAAGACTATGTCTTGCTATGCCTGTTCTGGTCTCATGCTTCCTGGATTCCCCAAGGCAGCACGTAGCACCAATTGGAGTGATAGGAGTGGCGGGCTGGCCTGCTTTTCATCCTGCCCGGCTCCTGCACGTCTAGCTTTACACCAGAAATAACAACACACAAATTGTATTCATTTAAGCACTGCC
>LOEQ01000143.1:195823-209118 GCA_001685075.1 Bramus lutescens | reverse complement strand
GTAGAGAGCCATGCCTGAGGAACCCAATACTCACAGGCAGATGAAGCCAGAGGCAGAGAACCAAAGACGCCAAGGCAAAGAAAGAGGGTCTTATTGGGAAAGCACAAAATGGCTCTGGAGTGAGTTGTCTTGAGGTTGCAGATATACATCTGTTGCCTTTGTTGATACAGGCTTTCTAGGAAGACTGAGATATTTAAGAATTTGTATGTTTACTTAATTATTATTTTAAGCAGTGTTACACTGTAGCCCAGGCTGGCTTTAGAATTATGGTGATCGTGCTGCCTGGGTGCCCCAGTCCTGAGATTACAGTGGTGAAGCCTCCATGCTTGTCAGAAGGAGCCTTTGAAAACTGCTCGCTTCTTTCAGATGTCTGCTCAGTGCTTTCCGGAGAGGCTCCACCAGCCTGCAAACCCACCAAGGCTGAATGAGGCTCTGTTCCCCCCACCGGCATTTATGGTCAGTTAGTTACTTTCTTGATCCTAGTCATTATAACCGCACTGAGATGAAAATCTCAAAGTAATTTTAATTTGCATTTCCATGTTGAACACTCTTTAAGATATTTCACAGCCATTTTTATTTCTTCTTTTGAGAACTCTCTGTCCAGATCTGCAGCCCATTTTTAAAGGGTTGTTCCATCCATTCTTTTTTTTCCTCGTTCTTTGTGTATTCTGAATGCTAATTCTGTTTTCTTTTTTTATCTTGGGAGGTCCTTAAAGCTTTCATTATGACTTCTTTCTTTGCTGGGGGAGGCACAACCGGATGAAAAAAACGGTTTAGTTGAAACTACAAAATATCAGGATATGTCCTTACCCCCAGTAGTAAGGGAGTGTGGTATTCTGGATAACAACGGGCTCTACAACTAGAAAGTATGCCGCCATTGAAGGTGGCCAAAGTCCAGCTCACCACCACTAAATGAATGATGGAGAACTGGTTCTTTGCTGGTAGAAGTGCAAAATGGTACAGCTACCCTGAAGACGCGTGGTTATTTTCTCATGAAACTGAACAAACTCTGACCAACCTATATAGTCATATTCATTACTAATTACCCAAAGGAATGGAAAAAACTTATATTCTCAAAAAAGACTGTACACAGATGTTTTTCGCAGCTTTATTCATAATTGTCAAAACTTGAAAACAATCAAGATGCCCTCCTGTAGATGAATGAGCAAGCAGACAATGGACCATTATCTAAGCCTAAAATGAGATGAATTATCAAGCCATAAAAAGAGACTTAAATGCACATTACTACGAAGCGGTTACCTAATGCATAATTTCAGCTACACAGAACATTCTAGAAAAGGTAGGATTATGGAGATGACATTTGCTCAAGAGGAAACAAACAGCTCCAGAGGATTCTTAGCTCGGTGAGACTATCATATAGACTCCTGTTGTGTTAGGTGTGCGATATTATACATTTGTCTAAATCCATAAGAGTGCATGCCAAAAAGAGAAGCGATATGTAAGCCATGCTCACTGGGTGGTAATGATACGTCCTTCTATGAGAAATCCATTGTCCTTGGTAGGACAGGGACAACGGTAGGACAGGATAGTGGAGGAGGTTATGCATGTGTGTGCATGGAAGGGGGGCTAGATGAGAATTTTCTTTATCTTCTCCTCGTAACTGTTTCCTGTAAAACTAAAACTGACATTAAAGAAAAATAGTCCGTTTAAAATTAAGTGAGATGGTTCCGCAGTTAAATGCAAGTGCTATTCACGTAAATGACCTGAATCTGGCTGCCAGCACCCACATCATGTAGCCTATAACCACCCAGGTCTCAAACCCAGGGTCCACAGAGCCCAGTGCCTTCTTCTGGACTCTGAGGGTACCTGCACCTATGTACGAAGATCCCACGTTAGCATGCACATAAATAAATTATAAAAATAAATCTTAAAAAGGAAGTGATGGAAAGAGAAGTTGCTTTAAACAAATGGTCATGTAACTACAAAGCTCATCTCCTACTCTATGTCCTCTTCTCAAACAATTTAGTTAAACTGTTTCTCTGGAGCACTTGAGAAAAAAAATTCTCTCGTTTGTCTGTCTGTTTGTTTGTTTTTTCCATCCCTTGTCTTAGTTTCTTTCTTGTTCCGAGAATCTTTACCACTTGACCTGATGAGAGTCTCCGGCTGGGCATTGCTCTAGATCGCTGAATGGGAAAAATGCTTCTTGAGGTCAGACTTTGTGACTGTCACAACAAATGGAGCTGGGCAAAAGTGTTTCTGGTTGTGGCGAGTATTTTAAGGTTCTCTCTGTACTTTCCACCACCCATCCACGTCATCACTTTCAATGTTTAACCTTCTGACATGTCCCCTGTCCTCACTGGTGGAGCCCTACTGTTGGTAGGCAGGTCTTGTTTAGGCAGCCACACTGTTGAGATTTCGGGGGTGTAGCTTCCCTGTCCTGTCCAAGAGACACCATTTTGAGGCAGGTGTCCTTGTCCTCTGGCTCCTACAACCTTTATTCCTCTTCTATGACATTTCCTGAGCCTTAAGAGGTTGCTTAAATAAAATTCACTAACCATGGACAGTTGCTGTTTGCCCCAGTTAGCTTTCCATTGTCATATTGACGCACCTGAGAAGTGGGAACGTCAATTAAAGAATTGCCTTGATCCGATGGGCCCATGGTCATGTCTGTGAAAGGCTGTCTTAATGAGACCCGGCCTAATGTGGGAGGCACCGTCCTTAGACAGCAGGGCCTGGGCTGTATGGGAAAGCTAGCTGAGCATTAGCCAGAGAACAAGTCAACAAGCACCATTGTTCCGTGGTTTCTGCTCCAGTCCCTGCCTTGACTTTCTGCTTTGGTCTATAGCAAACCACGACCTGGAAGCATAAGCTTACAGGAACCATTTCCTCCCCTAGTTGTTTTTGGTCAGAGTATTTTTATTCACAGCAACAGAAAAGTAATGAAAACACTATTACCAAAAGAGAAGTCAAAAATATCCACTGTGAAAAATACAAATAATAAAACAAATAATAAAAATGTAGAATTATGGAATAGATCCCTTGAAAATTATTTTATGCTCCATCAATTAAATAAGGTCATGAAATAAATGTATAGAATAGAGTAAAAATGGGAGCTGAAAGCTACAGAAGTTTATTGTTTTCACTATAACACGAGTATTTGCACATGAACAGAGATCTTTTTCTTTCCTCCCCGTGTAAATTCTAAAACAAATATGCTACTTTTCCATGTTACCTGGCCTGATGTAAACAAAGAATCAATGATGGGCTCAGGCGGGTGGGTGATCTTGGGGGCAATTTAGAATCAAACATATTCCATGTTTTATATGTTTGTACAATCCCGTGAGTGAGGTTGCATCGTTTGGAGTCAGTAATTGAAATTTAACTAACTATCAGGCTATGAGACTCAAGCGTCAGCCAAACATCCTCATTAATACAGGTAATTATATAATTAGGTTGTCTTAATATTTTTGTGATTTGGTAATTAACTGTATTTGAATGATTAACCCTATCATGACATACTCAGAGAGCAGTACGCTGTAGGACCCGGAAGACTTAAATCAGCAACCTTGGGACTGCCTCTATATCCCAGCTACTCAGGAAGGAGGCTGATTACAGCAAGATTACAAGTTCAAGACCAGCCTGGGCAACTTAGTGAGACTTCATCTAATGATAAATAATTTAAAAAGACCTGGTGATGTAGCTTTGTGGCCAGATCTTTGCCTACTATGTGTGATGGCTAGTACTGCATGTTAAAAACAGGGCTGCTATACACATATATTCCCCTCACTGGACAATAATTACAAAAGCCTTCCATGAGAGAATCCATAGTAAAAATTGTTGATTTGGCTTTGATAAGCTCTAATAACTTCCCAGGAAAACCATGAAAAGCTTTCAAGTATAATCTATCACAATTAACATTCCATATCATCACATATACCTGGCTATCAAATCATCCTTAAGTTCTAAAATTGCTTTCCAGAGTGCTCAAAAATTCATTTAATCTTTGTTTGGGAACCTTCCTGATCACCACTGTGACTAGGACACCTGTGTATAAAACTAAGGGACCAGTAAGGTGCTGGCTTCATGAAGGGAGTGTTTTCCTACAAAAACTATGGCTACTGCCTACTGCCTTGCTCTCTCTCTCTCTCTTTCTCTCTGGTTTGCTCAGGTAGTTTCTTATACAAGCCAGAGACATCTGCATAAGGATTGCACTGCCCATAGTGGACTGGGCCCTCCCAAGTCAATCGACAATCCAGAGCATTCCCTAAAGGCATGTTCATGGGCCAATCTGATGGAACACTTCCTCAGTTCAGACTGCCTCTTCTCAGGTGATGCTAGGTTGCATCAAACTGACAAACCAGAGCAGGCAGCTTCCAGCCCCTGAACACCTCTGTGTATGAATGGTCATAAAAGAACAGAGAGAAACAGTGAAGTCTGAGTGCAGGCAACAGCTAAACAAGGAGGGAAGGGGAGAGGGACAGGAGGTGATCTGCCAACTTCCTGTCATTGTGGATTGGACCCCAGAAATTCATTAGTTCTCTGCTCAAAGACAAGTTACCTTTGCTCATGGAGCTTCCAAAGATTAATTCAGGCTTCTGTTTAGTGTGCCTGTGTCCAAAGACTCACCTCCCTCCACAACAAAACAAAACAAAAATCTAAAGGGCTCACCCCAGCCCACGTTTGTTTTTCTTATCAAGAGCAAGTGGTAATATTACAGTTTGGATAAGAAATGTCCTTGCTAAAGGCTCCTGTGCTAAAGTTTGGTTCTTGACTACAGTGTGACTGAATCATGAAGACTCTGACCAGTCAGGCTCCCCTGCTTCCCAGATGCTCTTTTTAGCCGTGCCGTTCTGCCAGGCCTTACTTAAGGTCCTTGTGAAGGAGTCAGTTGACCATGGGCTAACACCTCCAAAAGCGCAAGCCAAAATAAATCCCCTTTTCAAGTTGATTTGCATAGATGTTTTGTTGTCATAGCAGAACATCACACATATGCACACACACACATGCACAACACATATGTGCATGTGCACATGCAAACATATATACATGCACACACATGTCTATACACACACACATCCGTGTTGACCCTGCCTGGTGCACTGTTCAGAGACATGACCCTTCTCCCTGTTAATATTTTACCTTCTTCTAGACCAGTATAGGATAGCGGACTTTCTGCTATGGTTGCCACTCAGGGCACGTGGCTGTAGAGGAGCAGAAATGCAGTGCGGGGTGCTACGTTTTAAAAATCCCAGTTAAACTTTTTTCAAATTATAGATGTGCTGCTACCTTGCCTCAAGACTAGTTTATGGTTTTTAAATATAGTTAGTGTACTAGACAGTAGCATTAGCATATGAACAGCCTAGCAATTTGATGGACCAGAAGAGTCCCTAAATAGACACACATGCACACACACACACACACACACACACACACACGAGAGAGAGAGAGAGAGAGAGAGAGAGAGAGAGAGAGAGAACGTTATTGAAAAAATATGTCAATACCAAGATAAACCAAAAGTGGAAAAGATAGCCATTTCAACAAAGAAATGGAAAGAGCTTGGTATTTGTAGGAAATAAAAACAGAGAAATAGATTTTAGAGAGATATAGGGGCAATACTATATGTGTTAATTTTGTGGGAACTGATTAGTAAAGTCTGAAGCAGATACTGAGACATTCAATGAGGGGAATTGGTACCCGGAAACATATTAAATTAAAAGACTACAAATGGGGCCTGCAGAGATAGCTCAGTGCTTAAGAGTACTGCTTCTCTTCCAGAGGACCCAGGTTCTATTCCCAGCACCTACACAACAGCTCACAACCGTTTATAACTCCAGTTTTGCTGTATCCAACACCTTCTTCTGGCCTCTGCAGGCACAACACATGTGCAATGTGCGTACACATATAAAGGCAAAAATCCATATACACAAAATAATTTTTCAAAGGTTATAAGTTCACAGTAAGAGACAAACCCAGTTTCCTGAAATGCAGAAGTTGCCTTACAGTGGCATAGGAACCCTAATAGAGGAAGAACAACTACCCAACAGCAAACATGCGTCTACTTTCTGGTTTACCTGAGTATGAATGTATTATCCTCATGTCCGAGTGGTGCTTGGCTATGTTATTATGTTCAGATACCTGAAGACAACTTAAATGGGGGAAGATTCACGGACCATGATTTCAGAGCTGTGAGTTCAGCACACTGTGAAAGAACACGTCTGATAACCACAGTGGCCAGAAAGTACAGAAAGTGATTGCAGGAATGGGCCAAGGCAAGTTATAGCCCCAAGGACATATCTCTAGCATCCGAGGACCTCCAATATGGCCCACCCTCCCATAGCTCTACTGCCTGAATAGTCAACTCAAAGTTGGAAGCCATTGATAAATTATTTATTAGATTGGAGCACTCATAGTCTAGGATTCTTCCCAACACATTCTGAACTGCTGGTCAATAACCTCATAGGCATCTCACAGTCTTAGACAGGTGTATAATTCTTATAACCATCACACTGACTGGTAGACTTTGGTGACATCCTTCCGTCTTCATCATTGCTGGGTGGCAATTTCCCATAAGATAAAACAGCCCATCTTTGGAGGAAGCTTGTTAGGATGTTTGCAGGAAGGTGAAACAACAGGACATTGTAAGAAGTGAAACATTGCGTGTCGCTGAGGGAAAGGCTTCAGGAAGTCTCTGAAACTGACCAGATTCACTAGGCTCCTCCCTCCTTGAGCATATATTAATAAGGATTGTTGGAAGACTTTCACAGCTAATCTGAGCTGCTTGGAAGAAGGAGAGGCCAACAGCAGAACCTGGAAAGGGTGCTCTCCAACATGTTGAGCTTCCTGCAGGCTATACAGTGTGCTCTAGGTTCCCAGCTCATGCTGGGGTAAGCTTTGGAGATACAGCTGTCTTTGGGTCATTTCTGCCCTTGTAACCCAGTAGCACTCACTGATTCACATAATTGTGGCAGCCTTTGGTGGCAGCCTTATTTTGGTCTGTTGTTGGTTCTGGTGTTAGTAAATATTTGTTCACACTGTTGCTCAGGAATGGTGTCATATAACTGTCATTCAGCTTTTTTGTTTCCAATGTCATGCTGTTTGATTCTGCAGGGCTAGCCTATCCCTCTGTATCATTATAAAACAGTAAGCCCCAATACCAAACACAGAAGCCTTGACATCAGCCAGGACCATTAGTCGCCTTCTAGCACGATGTCAGTCGGGACTAGAATATGTATCCATAGTACAGAAAATATCCATAGCACAGAATATATCCATTGCACATGGTTCCCAACAGAATGGTTAGTCTTGTCCAGACCCCAGATAGACCTTGAATCTGTCTTTTTTGTACCAAGGTTTTCACCTTTCCCCTCTATTTTTTGAGGGTCTGAAAGATTTCCTTCTAATCTCCGTTATCTAAAGCTAGCCTCCAGGGATCCCAATTTATAGAATGTACATCTGTAAGTACATATGGAACATGATACTAATGAATGTCACATAAAATTAAATGTGAAATGCTTCTTCATGGGCTCAGCTAATCTCTTTTACATAGTAGCAATATGAAATGCATCCCCTGGATGGTGGAATCACAAGAAGAATGGATGTCGCCAATCACATGTGGCTAGATGTGATCTCCAGTATGTTTGGGGATGACAATGTCGTTTGAGCTCTTGAGATAGAAAGAAGCAAGAAGTATTGAGACCTGAGATATGACCTATAGTTTTTGTAGATTTGGAGAAATTCCCAAAGGTTCTGGGGAAAGGGCCAGGTTCCCACCATGCTATTCAGCAATGCTAATTGCCACCAGTCCCTTTAGAGGCCTCTTCTCTCTGGAATCACATTGACCAAATGTTTGTCCCTGTAGACTGGAGCCTGGCCCTTTTCTAAAATTTCTTCAGGGCTGAGTACAAGGCTTCTCTCCTTGAAAGTACTCAGGAACTATTAGTGGAATTGAATGGAGTTGATCTGAATTATTGAATCCAGGTAAGTGGCTTTGTTAAGTCCATTAACTTTGCCCTGGGAATCTCGGCTCCTGTCCTCGTCCATTTCTATTTGGGCAGACTAATGTGACAGAGAGTGATTCAGTCGTCTTCCCTACTCACATCAGAAGGTTGAAAATGAAATGTGAAAATGACAGTGAAGAAGCCACGTCAATAATCCCCAAGAGGGGTCAGCACAGGGAGCCTGCTACCTGCCAGCCAGCCTTCCAGAAAAGAGAGCCGTCAAGGCCGCTTGAGTGGATCTCACAGAATCACTCACAATGACTGCGCGGTTCTGAATGTTGGCTTCTGGGATATCTGCAGAGAGGGTGTTGGAAACTCGATGCCTCCATTGCCTTCCTGGAAGCCCTGGTCCTCTTGAACACCTGAGCCTCCCGATTGTTCCTCTGTCCATAACATAGAGAATTTGTCATTGGCATATGCTTAAAGTATTAGGGTCAGCTAATATAATAATAAGCCTTGAAGGTTTATCAACTCATAAAATATTAAGCCTTCAAGGTTTATGTGGCACTGTAGAGCCTTCATGTGCATCCCTTCTCCCAGGTGGGTACCTGGGTGGTGAATTCTAATTTTAATTTTTGTAAGATGTGTGTATGTGCCTCTGTGTATGTGTCCCCCCCCCTCTTTCTCTCTCTCTCTCTCTCTCTCTCTCTCTCTCTGTGTGCATGCCTATGTGAGAGAGACAGAGAATTAAATACATAATGTACATCTGAAAAGCCACCAAGACAAGAAGAAAAAAAAAGGAGGTATATATTTAGCTGAGTGTTCTGCAGATTTTTCTTCTTCTTCTTTTTTTTTAAAAAAAAAAAAAACTTCAGTAGAAGTCTTAAAGCCAAGTAGGAGCCTTTTGCTTTGCTTATTTATTTATTTTGATCTCTCCTTTGGAAAGCGATGCACATGTATTATGAAAGGCAAATATTTTACTCTATTGTCAAACAGAGTTTATAAGGTTCATGTGTCAGTGATGAGAGGCCAAAGACCTCACACAGATTTCCTTGCCCTGTAAGACTTTCTCATGAAATACATAAAATATGGGAAATGAAGGACTCCTTCCTGCCAGCAAACAGAATCAGCTTGCTTCTAATGGCACCCTTGGGGTTGGATGAGCTCAAGGCCTGAGGCTGGGGGTGGGGCCTCTTCTCTGTAGACAAGCTTGGGAGGGTGGTGTTCCTTCCAGGGAGGTTGAAGGGCATTTACTCAGAGGAGGCTGCTTGAATCCCTGTTCCTGCAGTACCAACCTCCAGAGGCAGGAGGTCCCTGGCCTTTGGAGCCAGGGGAAGTAGAAACAAGGTAACGACAAATAAAAGACATGCCTTGGCCTTGGAGCTCACAGGCATGGAATCCGTAGGAGAGAAGTTTCTATTTACAGGAAACTGGCAGAGAGTTATAACTTTTCCTAGACAGGTTGGTGCCATTGTGTTCTGGCACCATGAAAAGCATTAAATAAGGCTTAGCGTTTGTCTATACCACGTCGTATGTGCTTTGCCTTTCTGATGTGTATCGCTTTCCCCGACTGGGGATTTTCACTAAAGTCCTTCCCTGGGGAGTAGAGAGCAGGGAGTTATAGTCAACCATGGTTAATTTGCGCTTTGTGCTTTGTTTATCCAAACCATATGTCTAGATGGTTGTAATTCTGTGTCATTGCCTATGTAATGCTCTCTGCGCTAAGAAATCTGTAAATAGCAACGGCTCCACGCATAATCACATTGGCATTCTGAGGGGGGAAAGGGAAGTTTCTAGTGACGTCTGCTGTGGAGCCAGCCACCCCAAGGGTGTCTTCAGCTCTGTCCTTCAAGCAGCATTCTCTTGGGGTTTGTAGGCAAGCACATTCTTGTGGACAGGATAGGCCCTCCTTCAGGGAGCCAGGTAGGATGAGTTGGGACCACCCCTGGTGCTCAGTGCCCAGCCTCAGGGCTTAGAACACTCCCGGCATTAAACCTGGTTTTGGTTACTTAGCATTGTCAGCGTGTCATTCACGTAGAGAGGAGACGCTTGTCTAGTTTAATGCTGGAAAGAGTTGAGAGCTTGGGAAGCAGTCATTGTCAAGAACATTTCACTTGAGACTTGTCCTGAAATCATCGGCTGTCAATCAAGAATTGACATGGCGCTAGGAGAATTGTGAGTTTGTATATAAGACCAGCACTCAGGAAGTTGAAGCGGAAGGATGCCAGGTTCCAGGCTGGTGTGGTCTGCCTAGCAATGCTCTGACTCAAAAATTAAAATAAAATAAAAACATTGTGTTAGCGATTTGTTTTAATTTTAATTTTTGTGTACATGTGTGGGTATGTGAAGGTGCCCACAGAGACCAGGAAAGAGTGTCAGATTCCCTGGAGCTGGAGAGACTGGCAGTTGGGAGCATCCCAGCGAGTCCTCTTCAAGAGCAGTAGGCACTCTTAGCTGCTGAACCACTTATTCAAACCCTCGGTGTGGATTTCTTCAACTGCACATCGCTGTATAGGATAAAGACCCCACCTTCTGTAGCTAGAGCATCCTATCGCTGGAACCCTCAACCATCAGTCAGACCACAATGGCTCTAGCACCCTCCACCCATTCAAGTCTCCTGGAAGTCTTCGTGGTAGGGGCAGTGCCATGCTCTTCTGGGTACGTTGGATGGAAACTGGGCCTCTGGATTATTGAAGATTCTACCTTTCCTGACTTCAACAGCTTCCCAACATGAAAACCAGGTTAGACAAATGCTTCTTCCTGCAATTGTCAGCCCCAATTTTAGAACTGTGGTTGCTTTGTGTTGGCGTGTCTCAGAGCTCAAGCATGGGGGCATCTGTGTCCTGTTATGCGATCCCACCCCAAAGTCAGCCTCCTTTGTGGGGGTGACAAATGTGCCCACCCCTGGGATTCCGCAGGGGGGGAGAGCAGTCTGCAGCAAATGCTGCAAAGAAGACTTCGCTAGAGGCACAAGTAGACCCAGTCCCACCCCAGCAGGTTCCGAAGACTCCTTCCATGGCATTGCCAGACACTACCTATCCCATGACATGGTCCCATAGTCCTGGTTTATGTCCTTCATGGACTAGCATGCCACAGTGACTCGACTTCTCCTCTGTACTCAACTCCAAATCTTGGCCCATCCTGGAGACATACGAACCCATTATGAACAAACTTCTGCTCGCGGTGTGGACTCCATCAACCCACTCGTTGCACTCCCACCCCGAAGACAGAACAGACCCCACAGATACCCTTCTTCCTTCCTGGGGACTCTGCTTCACTCCTGACTACCTGGGGCTTCCTGAGGCACTGACTAACTTTCTCCCTTAAAACACCCACTGGTGCTGCATTCCTAAAGTCGATCCGTGTTGCTCCCATACATTTTTCTGTCTAATGTTGCCCTACATCCTTGATCCCAACTCAGCCTGCCTTTAAAAAGGGGATTCACGTTTTTTCCCCGTTCACCTCATTCTGTCAAACTTCAGCCTGTGAGAACCTGCAGAGTTTCCTGGACATCCAGCTTTAAAGATATGGTCCACACGGCGTCAGTACTGGGATTCCCTTTAAGAGGTAGGGCTGGTTGGAAGGTACTTCGTTCATTGATGGTATACCCTCCAAGGAGACTGGGGGACCCAACTACTCTCTCTGCTCTGCTCTGATTAAATATGTGACCACTTTTGTTTTCATGTCCACTCCACATATGGAATGCAGCCATATTCCACCCACACCAGTGGCTGATTCCTCAGGTTTATGTTATTGCGCTTGGAACCTCCAAAAAGATGTAAGCTAGGAAAATCTATCCTTTTTTGCCAGGTGTTTTGTTGCAATAACGCAAAGCTCACACATTTGGTCGTCCCATCAGGGTTGTTACTATTGACCCCTCTAAGTCCCCAGTCCTGTCCCAGCGTTCTCAACTGAGCCTTAAATACCAGGCAACATCTCTGCTCAGATGACCCTAGAAGTGTTTTCTGCCTTACTCCCCGCAGGCAGTCCCTGATATATTTGTTGTCCTGGCGTGAGTTCCATCTCCATTCTGTATCACCTATCTGTGTGGTGTGAGCTGCTCCACCATGCCTTCTCCACCATGGTTCACTGATCCCTCTGAGACCGTGAGCCAAAATCCATACTTCCTCCCTTTCAGTTGTTCCCCCAGGTGTTTGGCCACCCTGCCAATCAAAATCCCACCTAACACACTAAGCAACAGTTTCTGTTGCCTGAAACATGGGAGTCACTCTTTTGGCCCCCTCCTACAGCACTGCCCCCTCAACAAGTCAAGAGCAAGATGACTTCTCACCAGAGAAACATTACAGAAATGTTTCTCTTCCTGTGGTCACATCACACTCTGCAGCTTTCTAGAGGTTATTCTCAAGCCTCAGCTATCCTCATCATCCCTGAGGATCACTGAGGAAATGGATGAAGAGAAGAGCGAGCATAACCACACCCAGGATGTAGGATCTAATCATTCCAGAATTCACAGATGAACTGTATCGGGTACAGCGTCGGCCTAGATTCCCAGCATGGGTGAAGGGGTTTCCAGAGCCATATTCACCTGGTTTTAGCCTGAAGCCGAGAGTCAAGTGCTCCTCCTTCAGCTGGGATATCTGAACACGGGATGCAGAGAGCTGCGTGGGAACTGAGGTCACTTCTGAGAGTGCCAGCATGCTAAGCAGGACTGCTTACTCACTGGTGAGTTCTGGGCGCCTCAGAGACTGCAGGGGGATTTTCAGGCTTCAGACTCCAATGCCCTGCAGGGAAACACACACACAGCCTCGTACCCTCACCTTAGGTCCCAACCTTTGTATTTCCTACTTAATCAAAGCAGATATTTGATTCTGAATTTGTCTGAAATTGGGTCCTATGAAATTAAGCCCGCCTAACTGTGATGCTGTGAAAACCCAATGTTTCTGGAAGGGAGTGGAATGAAGGGGCTTGATTGAAGCAGATTCAAGAAGGATAAAGTGAGATAAAAGGTAAACATGTATAACATGTTCTTAGGGCAGGATAAGAACTAAATACTGAAAGAGCTTTATTCATCCATTTATCCATAAGCCCATTGGAAGTGCAATCCAAATTTTAATAGTTTTAATTTGACAAAGTGTTTATAAGTGTCATCTAGATGAATTAATGATTAAGTTGCACAAAGCTTGTTTGAACAGGGTTGGAAATATTTGTATTAACAAGTATCAAAGAAGTCTCTCAAACTATAATTAAAATAAAGTAGAATTGGAGTAGGGAGGGGCAATTACAACACAGTCTAGGTGGATGGAATGTGACTCAGTGGTAGAACCCCTGCCTAGAATCCCCCAGTGAGGGACTGGGGATGGGGTTCAGTGGCAGAGCCCCTGACTAGAATTCCCCAGTGAGGGGCTGGGGTGTGGCTCAGTGGTAGAGCCCCTGCCT
>LOEQ01000143.1:153388-195755 GCA_001685075.1 Bramus lutescens | reverse complement strand
TTGAGGGGCTGGGAATGGAGTTCAGTGGCAGAGCCCCTGACTAGAATCCCCCAGTGAAGGGCTGGGGTGTGGGGTTCAGCAGTAGTGTATAAGAACTAATTAGTCAGAGTTCAGGGCATAGCCCAGCTATAGAGCTACTGCCTAGTAGGCATGAAGTTGTGGATTTTACTCTCAGATCCCTGAAACTGAAAAGAGAGGGAAAGATGAGTAGATGGAGTTGAGAGAGGGTCGAGGAAAGGAGAGGCCCGTAGTAGGAGTGTATTTTGAACTACTTGCATAAGTGAGAGGCCATATATGAAATACCAATGGTAAATGATTGATGGGGACTTTGCTTCACATCTCAAATTAATTTCAGGTGGATTCAAGGTTGGAAACATACACATCCCAAAGAGCCAGAAAGGCAGACATTGGTTTATCTCATCTCTCACTGGGGACCTTCTTAAGTAATGCCTTCCAGTAAAGTAAAATATAGAATTGACCCCATGCAAATTCAAGTCTGCTGCTGTGCCCATAGCTGAGGGCCAATGACAAACAGAAAGAAAATAATTACAAGATAGATAATCAAAGGGTCTAGAGTCTCAACGTGTTGAAATTGCCACGTGGGTAAAGGAAATGATTGGGACATTCATAGCAGAAAATACTAAAAATAAAAATATTTTAAAATGTTTAACTTTGTAAGATGTCAAAGATGAGCAAAATGAAACAGAAAGCACAGGGGGTTTTTTGGGTTTTTTTTTGTTTGTTTGTTTGTTTTTAGCTCGTTATGTGACCAGTTCAGAAGAGATAGAGAAAGTAGAGGGGGCAGAGAAAGGGGCCTCCATATATTGACTGGTGAGAGCCCAAAGGGTCCTGGGTAAAATTCTTCAATGTGCATAGCCAACTTATACAACAAATCCCTCTCTAGGAATTTATCCTTAGAAAATAATCATAAATAACTGCAGAAAATTATTTAAGAGATGTTCCCTAGCAGGGTGTTTATAATAGCAAGAAATTAAAACCAAAATAAACGTCTGACAGTATGGAGCTGCTTAAGTAAATGACGGTACATTACAATCCAGGGTCATAAAAAAAAAATCACACCCTGAACTATTTAGTGACTCCAGAAAACACTCACAAGATATAGTTAAGCAGGGAGGGAAAAAGTTGCAAACAACTAGTATAGTATGGCCTTGCCTTTTAAAATGGATGTATGTAAATATATGCATAGACAAAGACTGTGAGAGGATAACCAGCCACTATCAGCGGTTATCTCTCCGAGGCAAGGGTATCTGCAGTTTTCATTATTTCTCAAATATTCTACAAGAGAAACGTATTATTTTGTAACAAGCTTCTTAAGACATTAACTTTGATTTAAATTCTGCACGGAAGTCGTGTCTGGAAAGGGTAGCATAGCCTTATGGAGCCTTTGTGTGTGTGGGGGGGGGATTCTTGCAATCTAAACTGAGGAACAGTGGGGGCCTCTGAGATAGAAAAGGACAAGGCCAGCTTCCGGGACATGCTGCCCTAGTGTTAATAACCGAATCCCTGATGCCTGCTCCTCTCTCTCTCTGCCTCTTTGCAGATTCGTGAAGTGAGAGAGCGACTCACGCAGACTGAACGCAGACTGAACACCGTAATGTAGATGATGATTCTGAACATGGCATTTTACAGAGAGCAACACATAACCAGGATCTATTAGGCACCCGTATTTGCAGACACTGGGTCTGCTTCTGGGATATTATCTCATAGAACGACTTGACTTTGACAAAGGCACCATTAGCTGTATTTATAGATGTAAACTGAGCCCGGAATGGTGATGTAACTCACCTGCAGTCCCCGCTCCCAGAAGGCCAAACGGAACTGCAAACCAGAGGTGTCTCACCTGGATCCATCGGCTTTTCTAGGTTACTCTGAGAGACCCAGGAGTTTCCTTCCAGGCCTTCAGCCCTGAGTCCAACTCACCACCCATGCCCTGTTTCCTTTGTGATCCAACCTGGCTTTGTGGAGCCTAACTCCAGGGTGAGAGATTTGTGGGAATTGTGTGATCTATGAGGTGCCATTTGTAAAAATATTATTTAGTGTAAAACATGATGTTTTTTCTCCTGATTTACAAGTTGGATGTATAAATCATACTTCTCACTGTCTGTGTTATATATCTTGCCTCTGATTTATAAAACTCGCCTGTAAATCTCTTGCAGCAAAGTTTAGATTCAGAAATCATTATTTGAAGAATTAGATTTAGTTAAAACATTCAACTGCTTCATAGGGGAGGCAACGATTTACATAACTCTGGTCAAAGCTTAGGGATCTGAGGGCAGCTTTACAAGTCTGTGCCCAGGAATTCCTAAAGAAAATGTTTTGATTTAAAGGCCTTCCCTGCACACTTTAGCTAGAACTGACTGATTTACACAGTTGAAGCCTTACAATAATGATCCATTTTCTAAAATCCCACTTTTCTTTAACTCAGGACCCAGATTTATAAGTCCTTACTGGGTTTTCTATAATGACATTTCAATCATGTGATCTTCCACCCAGGAGTGTCTTAGACAAAAGACCCAGGGGACAGGACAGTCAAAAGAAAGAAGAGGACCCTCCCTGTACCACCTGGCCTGGGCCTCTTCTTGATCCAGGGGAATCTAAATTTGTCACCTTGTCACCTTCTCCACTGAGCCACCAGCAGCTAAACCTCAGGGAGGCTCTGTGGGAGACCTTAGTCAGGACTGTGATATATTCTCCGTGTCCTGAACAGCAGGCTGATCTTGGGTAAAGAAATGGCCAATCTGGAGAAGGGATGACATAGTTGATGAGTAATTGCTGGCTGAATAAATCAATGGAAACATGAACAATATCCTCTAAAGAGCAGAGACCAAATAAGCAGCAATCTGCCAGCACAAATGGATGAAGAGGGAGGGGGGCGAGTGTTAGCTTGCTGTCACTGTAAGGAAGTACTGGAGATAAACAATTTATACGGATGAAAGGTTTGTGCTGGCTCACAGTTTCAGAGGCCTAGGGTTGTGTGACCTTGTTATAGTTCAGGTCTTTGCAGTGGGGGCGTGTGGAGAAGGCCTCCTCCCGTGTGGCATANNNNAAAAAAAAAAAGAGGATGAGAGGAAGGAACCAGCATCTCCATATCCACTCTAAGGACACACTTCCAATAGCCTCGCTTTATCCCATGAAACCACACCTTTAAAAGTTCTAGCATCTCTCAGTACAATGGGCAGTAGCAGATCAAGTCTCTGATGTGGGGACCCTTAAGGGACATTTTCAATTCAAAGCATATCAGGGAGAGAGAGAGACAGACAGACAGAGAGAGAGAGAGAGAGACAGAGAGAGAAAGGGAGACAGACAGGCAGAGACAGAGACACAGATAAATAGGGAGGGAGGAGAAAGGGAGAGAGGGAGATGGAGAGGGAGAAAGAGTCCTGCCCATGTGAACAGGGCAGCCACATCTCAGTATCATCTTGTCTTTGCTACGCAGTTACTTTCCCTCAATGCCAGCATCGATTTTTCTTTCAAGATTGTCCATAAATTCAATTTGTTTGTGTTAAATGTCTTCATTTAAGTATTGAAATGGACTGGTGGCACACTTCTGTAATTCTAGCAGTTGGGAGGCTGAGGCAGGAGGATGGTGAGTTCAGGACCAGTACGGGCTACATCTTCTCTCTAAACAATCAACAGCAGCAACAGTAATGTCAATCCTTTGCAAGTGTCATTCACAATGGTAAAATGCACACGTGTGGAACATGCAGGTCAACAGTGTTCAACCAAAACACACATCCGTACAGCCGTTCAAACTTGCAAAACATCCCCTTCTTGTCTTGGAAGCCAGCCCTCTCCCTGTAACCACACTGCTCCTGCTTACAGCCAGTCTCTTCCTACACCTAATAGGTAAGATTTGTCTACTTTAAAATGTAATGCATAGAGAATAAAACCGAACGATTTCTCTTTTACTATTCAGTTTCTTAAACTCAATACAAAGTCGGCGGGATTCTCCCATGTTGTTGGGTGTATCGTCCTTTTTACGGCCAAGTAGTATTTCTTGGCATATACATGTCCTGCCAATTCCCTCCAGCTGTTCGGCGCCTGTCATCCTTCAGGTTTGAATTATTACGGATAAATCTGCTATGACCATTCCTGCCTACGTTCTCTTCTTCTTCTTTTTTATGGACATATGTTTTTATTTCTTTTGGGTGAAAACATAGGATTGGAGTTGCTGACTCACTTGGTGAGTATATGCTTAACTTTATACCAAGTTGCCAAACAGTTTTCAAAGCGATCATGCCATTTCACACCCCCAGCTCCAGTAAGGCTGGGGAGTCCCCGCTGCTTCAAGCCCTTACTGTGGCTGGCATTGCCTGACCTTCTAGTTCCTGTTGTCTTGTGGGGTTAAGGAGCATCCCTTCGTCAAGTGAGTTTTCCATTATAGTGAATGGCACTGAGCATCATTTTCTTATGGGTTTGCTCTAAGAGCTACCCACAGCCTGGGCAAAGTTTGCTGACGACAGTCAGGGTGGGGTGTCACACACGCCTCTGTGGAAGAGCCACCAACTGGACTTCATAAGCACCTGTTTCAACCAAAAATCCAATTTTGCTCCTGGGTTCTGGCCCATGAGAAGTGACCAGCAGCAAACCAATCAGGACCTAGAGATTCTAGCATCTTCCACCCCTCATTTGCATAGCAGACTTGAGTGGAGTTCTGATGGGAACTAAACAAGCCGCCAGCCCTTCTCTCTACCCCTGAACAGCACACTTTCACCTTTGTGTGGAAAGCTGGGTTACTGTTTTCTGTTGTTTTTTGTTTGTTTGTTTTTTAAATAAAGCTCCCCTTTTTACCTTAAATTCTTTCCTCAGGAGTCTGACTGCTTGTGTATCTCCTCTCATGAACAACCTCCTTCAGATCTTCCACCTCTGGTTTGGTAATTTCCTTTGTTTTGTATTACTGTCTTAAGGGGATTTTCCAGACCCCAGCTAGAAGCCTTTGTGAAATGCATACTTACTGGGTAGTGTCTCTCAGTCTGGGCTTGGTACTTGCTTTTCTCCTCCATAGCTCTTAAAAGGTAAATCCTTTTCATTTTGACACAGTGGAATTTTCCTTCTCCTCCCTATCCCCCTCTTCCTTCCCCCTTCTCCTCTTCTTTCTTTACAGGGTCTCGCTATCTTGGCCTGGCTGTCCTGGAACTCACTCTGTAGACCAGGCTGGCCTCGAACTCAGAGGTCCGCCCCCACTCTGCCTCCTGAGCGCTGGGATTAAAGGCGTGTGCAGCCAGCAAGCTCCTTTTTCTTAGGAAGTTTTTATGTGGATGCCTTTAGAAATATCTTCACCTAAGCTGGAAAGTTTGGGTCCCTCAGACATTTTAAGTTTTAGAGTTCATGTTCAGACCTTTGACTCATTTCAAATTAATTCTTTTTGTTAACTTTCTTTTTATTTTTTCTCTGTGTCTTGCACACCATGCATCTCCATCCCATTCATCTCCCCATCCCTTTGTATCCACTCTCTGTCCTTGCAACCTCCCCCCCCAAATAAAATTAAATTTAAGAGAAAAAAGAAAACAGAGAGAGAAGAAAATATCAGTCTTGTCAGGAAGCTTCAGTGTGACACAGTGAGTCATGCAGTAACCCCTTTGATCCATATAGCCTTACTTGTAAGTGTTCATTGAAAGAGTCATTGGCCTGGTTCGAGGCCTTTGATTTCTGCTGCACTGTTGATATGGGGCCCTCACTGTGACTCCTCTTGGTTACCCTCCTGCTGCCCTGTGTCATGGAGATCCTGCAGTTTGGGGTCTGCAGGACTGGGTCCTTCCACGGCTCCAGCAGATCACAGGTGGAAGGGGTGTTGGAATGGGCCAAAGCGTAACCTTGGTTATGGGCCTGGGAAGTTGCAGGGTTGGTCAGCCTGCCAGCTCTTCCTCGTCCTCACCACTAGGGTGAGCTCTCCAGCACTGCCCTGGCTAGTTCGCCCCCTTGCAGCAATGAGCAAGAGGCAGCTCTGGGTTCTCCTGCTGTCACGTCCTTAGGGTCGGATCTCCCGCACCTACACTTCAGGGTCAGCTTGACTGTGGTGCCCAGGTGTGGCACAGTGGGGCGAGAGGACCCACGACGTAGACTACTCCTTGTCGGACAGCTCTTCTGCTCTGAAGGCCTCAGGGCCAGCACCACCTGCCTCACACACTGATGGGCAGGAGCGGGCATCTCTCCCCAGCCCATGCTGCCACATGACAGATGAGTAATGGGGACAGCTCTCCTTGCTCAATTTAATTCTTAAAAGCGAGGGAGGGTTTGCCGTTCATGTTTGTTCAGGGCTTCATTCAGGAAGAGTGAGTGTCTCAACTTCTCTCTCCAACAGTCAGCTTAGATACTCTGGGCTCCTTGCCTTTTCGATAACCGTGAGGTTCCTTATGACAATGTCTACAAACGGAAAGCCAGCCAGATTTCCACAGGAATGCGTCGAGTCTGTGTCTCAAACCGAGAAGGGGGACATTTTAACACGATTGCATCTCAATCAGTTTATAAGGTCCACCTTTAAATTAAGTTATGGCTTCTTAATTTTGTCCAGTAATGTCTTTGAGTTTTCTGGGTAGAAATATCGAACACTTTTCATTAAATTTACTCTCATTTTATATTTAAATATGCTCTTCTAATTATTTATAATTTATATGTAAATGCAATTAACTTTATGTGTTCATCTTCCATTCCCATGACCTTGATAAAGTCATGTTAAGTTCTAAGAAACTTTCATAAATTTCTTAGGAATGTAGAAAAATTATGCTCACTATTAATGCAGTTTTATTCATTCCTTTTTAGGGTTTTCTTTTTTTTGTCCATTTACGTATTTTCCCTATTGCACCCACTGGGATACCCCAGTCCGTTTCCAGAACTGGACATGGCTTCCTTGTTTCCAGTCTTCAAGGGAAAATGTTCAGTATTTGGGTTTTAGGAAAAATAGTCCCGGACATTTCATGAATTCTCATCACAGAAAAGTTTATTCAGAATTTGCTGAATGTTTTCTACCTCATCGAATTCTCTCTCTCTCTCTCTCTCTCTCTCTCTCTCTCTCTCTCTCTCTCTGAGGTTGTGATTCTTCACTCTATTCTGGAAAGCATTCAGTCGACTGATTAATTTCTAATGCCTACCCACGTTTGCCGTCTGGGCTTCAGTTATTTCTCCGCTTTGTTGGAGCTTGGGTTTTTGCATTCAGAACAGGTACCAGTCGGTCTGTAATTTCCTCTCCTGATGGTGCCGGAAGCTTCTACTAAGGTCTTATGCTGGCCTTGTAAGGCAGGAGAGGAAGCACTCCTTCTTCCTGTGTTTTTGGGAAAGAGTTTAGGTAGTGTTGCTATTAATAGCTTCGTAAATGTTTGACCAAATTCATTTGTGAGCTCATCTCAACATGGAATCTGTTTTACAGAAAGATTTTTAATAACATTCAATACTTTTTATGTTTTTCCTGCTTTGCTGACATACGCTTGGCACATAAATATTATATATATTTAAGGTGTGCAGCATAATGTTTTATGTGACAAAAATTTCCTATTTATCTTCTTTTTGTGCTGGATTAGGTTTCCATAGCTATAATGAAATGCCCTAGTTAATTAACTTAAAAAGATAAAAAGGTTGCTTTGGCTCTTCATTTTGAAGATTCCAGTCCACAAACAGAGTTCTGTGTACTGGACCTGTAGTGAGGAAGCAGAAAATGACAAGAACAGATAAAACAAAACCCACTTACGCCATGCCTGTGGAGAAGAAAACTGAAAGAGAAGACCACAGGCTCCTTCAAAACTGTGCTTCTGATGCACTAATGGTCGGTCTATAAGGCCCCACCTCCTGACATCTCCATTAGCTCTCAATAGTGCCACCTTGGGGAACAAGTCTTTTAACATACCAGCCTCAAAAATAGCGCATCTAAACAAAAACATGCAAAACAAACAAACGAAAACCTGCCACACTTAGGATCAACTCTCAGGCTGAGCAGACTGCTCAGACGGTAGAAAGCGTCTGCATGTGCAGATCTCTGGGGACCTCATCAAGAGGAAAGCACAGCAACCTGTGATTCCAGGACCGGAAAACTGGGGCCCCTTGGCCACTCACCTGAGCAGAATCAGCCAGCTCTAGGGGCAGTGAGAGACCTTGTCTCTAAAGATCTGTCGGAGAGCCATTGAGAAGTCACTTGATATCAGCTTCTGCCCCCCACCTGCATGTACATGTGCGAGCATACACATGCACACACTCACACACACATGCACACACACACGCACGTGCACACACACACACACAATCAATCATCAAGTATACAATATAGTGTTATTAACTATTGTCACACCTCTGTACCTTTGAACTCTGGAGTTACATGTCCCACACAACTGAGACTTTGTGTCCTTCAATCTACATCTCCTAGTTCCTAGCCTCCATCCCCTGGTGTCCAATCCAGTTAACTTTCCGTTTTTATGACTTTGATCCGAGTTTCATGAAGTATCATGTCCTCCAGATTCAGACAAGGAATCGCAAGTGGTAAAGTGTGTCTACAGACATATCTCCATCTTTCATCTATATGGGAATTATATATATTGTGATATATAATATCCATATATGAGAGAGATTTTACAGTATCTTTCTCTATTCGTCTTTGGAAAACACATTCATATCTTGATCATTGTGAATAATACTGAAATTAGGGTAAAGGTACACAAAGTTCTTAAAGACTCTGATTCTTTTTCCTTTTGATATGAAACAGAATCATGTGGTAGGTCTCTTTTTAATATTTTGAGGGAAACTCTCTTGTCTTCTACAATGCCCACAAGAATACATCCCCATCAAGTGTATATAGCACGTCCCTTTCTTTAGCCGTAGCCATTCTTACACTCCTAAGATGATGCCTCGCTGTGATTTTGGTTCGTGCTTCCCTGATGATTGAGAACTCCGAGTACCTCCTCAGATACCCATGAGCTCTTTGTAGGTCTCCCTGGATTTCATGTCTATTTAGGTTCTTATTAGTCCATTTTTAATTAAATATTTCTTTGAGTTCCAGCCTGTTTAGGCCATCATAGAGCATGTCAGGGTTCTTATGGTTATTGTTTTCATGGTGTATCTTTCCTTTTCTATCCAATCTGTCTTCACTGTACATAAAATATGTCTTACAATGACTAGTTGGATGTTACTATTGAGTTAGGCTTCTTACTACATTTGCATTATTATTGATACAATAATCAATTACTTGGTTTTAAACTGACGTTAGTTGATTCCCATGTATATAGCTTCTCCCATTCTCATGTTATCATGTTCTGCATTGCTTCGGGCTTATATATATTTTAGGATGCCATGTTTCTTTCTCTGTTGACTTTTCTTCATGTCTCCTAATGGATAAGAAGCCAGTGCTGTGCACTATTAATGTGGCCTCCCTTTGGAATGTCTCAGGCTTCCTCACATCTCACCTCTGAAACGTTGCACTTTCCCCTTTGTAAGAAAATATTCTCCTCAAAACTTTCTCCTGTGTAAATTTAAATAAATCGTGAGGGGGAAAAGAGGCTTCTGTTTTAATATTCATATACTCATATCTAATTTCTGTTTCCCTTTATTTCTTACGTACAAATTTAAACGCCCATGTTGCATTGTTCCTTCAGCCTGAGTGCTATAGTTTGTTGCTTGCAAGTATAAGTTGTCTTGCTTTAAATTTCATGGTTTTCATTCCCATCTTCATAAGCTACACTTGTTTGTATAGAAAACTTATTGTCAGACCTTTTCTCTTACTTTTTGGCTTTAAGCCTGGAATCAAGTTGTCTCTCGGCTTCCATTGTTTCAGAAGAGAAGTCAGTAGTCAGTCACTTCATAAGCCCACTCCACGTACATAATGTGTTTCTTAAAACAGCCCTGTTCTGGGATTTAATTTTCAACCTTTGGTTTTCAACAACTTGACTCTTGTGAACTACTTTATATTTATCTTGCTTGAGATCAACTTAGGTCTTTTTCTTGATTTGGGGATTATTATTCTTGTCACTGTTTTTCATCCAATATGTTGTCATTGCTTCACCGAGTATCATTCACACTGTCCTTGTGCTGCTTTCCTACGACCTCAGTAATAAAGATGAATCCAGAGTTTGGGACCCCAGTACTCTTTTATATTATGTAAAGTTTTCAAGAAGCCTGGAGAACATCTGCTTATGTAATTATGTTGAGTATCACATTGATGATGCAACAATAAAAGGAAGGGTTTGCTTCAGCTCACTTTTCAAAGACAGTTCACCATGGCGGAGATGGCATGGTGGCAGGAGCCTGAGGCAGCTGCTCACATCACAATACCAGTCAGGAAGCAGAGAGAGAGAGAGAGAGAGAGAGAGAGAGAGAGAGAGGATGTGCTGGTGTTCAGCTCACTTTCATCTTTGTATGTGTGCACATGTGTGGGTGTATTGGGGTGGGTTTGTGCATGTGTGTGCCAGTGGGTATAGCATGCACACTTGTGGACCTATGGTGAGAGGGTATCCCTCAGTCACTCTCTACCTCACTTTTGAGAATGAATCTCTCATAGAACCCAGATCATTAAATATGTAATTAAATGTAGTGATTCCACTATTCAGGTTGATAAGCAAAGTTTGATGCATCCTTCTGTCTCCACTTCCCGGCACCAGGATTCCAGGTGTGCCATTATGCCTGGCTCTTACGTGGGAACTAAGGATCCAGCCTCAGATCCTCAAGCATGTGTGAGATGCAGGTTACTGACTGAGTCATGTCCCTTGCCACCCCTCACCACATTTTCTCAATCCAGCTCCCCAGCTAGTGGAACAGCCCACATTTAGGATGACTCTTCCCACTCTATCTAACCTAACCTAGAAACTGCCTCACAGATATACCCAGAAGTTTATTTCCATAGCAATTATAAATCCCATCAGGGGACAACCAGGATCAATTGTCACACTTATCTTATTAGACATTAGCACTTAGAATATTGAGAAATAAATGTAATTAATGACCCACAAAAAAAGCAAAGAGAATTAGTATCTGTGTTGGTTAATTTCTTGTTACCTTGACACAAGCTAGGGTCAACTGAGAAAAATGTCTCCATCAGATTGGCCTGTGGGCAAGTCTGTGAGGCATTTTCTTTGTTAATGATTGATGTGGGAGAGCCCAGCTCACTGTGGGCAATGCCAACATTAAGCGGGTGGTCCTGGGTTGTCTAAAACAGCAAGCTGTGAAAGCCATGAGGAGCAGGACAATAAGCAGTACCCCTCCATGGCCTCTTCTCCAGTTCCTACCTCCATGTCCCTGCCGTGAGCTCCTGCTTGGAATGCCCTCAGTGACGAACTGTGACATGGAAGAGTAAGCCTAATAAACTCTTCCCTTTCGATGTTGGTTTGGTCATGATGTTTATCATAGTAACAGAAACCTGAAGCCTAACTTGCACATACCATTCAATATAAATAATACAGTATTTTAAGAAGTTAAAATCTTACAACGAAGGACATGTTCTTGCAGTGAACCTTTTCTGTATTAATAGACTTTTAGTTTATCATGTTTTGGGGTACTCAATCTGTATGATAGTACTCAGGTAATAATTGGAATGTTCCCTATATAACTGTGAATGAAGGACCACAGGAAGACAAGCAATATCTTACTATGGTATTGAAGATAGCTTTAATACTGTAGAGTTGCTTGACTTGTCTTGAGAATGCTCACAGAACACTTTGAGATTTGTGACTTATTCACTTTAGTACATTGCAGCCTTCTGATATATTCATCTGACATCTATTTGTTTTATTAAAAGCAATTTTATTAGGATAATAACTCAGAATATTGATTTATTAGAATAATGAAAGGCCAAATCTATTGATGAACACTTTTATTTTCTAAAAACAAATTTTAAGATAAGTATATTTAAATATAGAGTTCCATTAAAATGAAAAGGCAAGAAAAGAAAACATGAAAAGAAAAAGCACAGTTACCAGAAAAAGAACTGTGTATTAAATGAGTTGAAGTGTATCAGTGATATGTTGTCTCTGAGGACTCTGAAGATGAATTTTTTAAAAAAAATGTGAAACAGCTGAATTAATTGTTGGAACTTCTTCAATATGTGTAACTTTACTTCATCACTATTAGAGTATGTCTTCGACTAACATATATGTAGTTATATATATGTATGTGTATGTGTGTATATACATATATGCACTGTGGAGAGTTGAAAGAAAATGGCCCCCACAGGCCCATTGGGAGTGTACTATTAGGAGGAGTGGCCTCGTTGGAGGAAGTAGTCAAGTATTGCTGCAGGAGTGGGCTTTGAGATCTCAGAAGCTCAAACAAGGCCTAGTGTGTCGCTGTTCCCTTCTTGCTGCTGATCCAGATGTAGAACTCTTAGCTTCTTCTCCAGCACTCTGTCTGCCATGCTCCCCTCCATGATGATAATGGACTGAACCTTTGAACTGTAGTCCATCCCCAATTAAATGTTTTTCTTTATTAGAGTTGCCATGATCCTGGTGTCTCTTCACAGCAGCAGAGACCCTAAATAAAATATGGAAATCCAATCTTTCTGCCTTCTATAATTTCTATAATTGATGTTCTTCTATAATTTATTAATTATCTTTATTTTATGTGCATTGGTGTTTTGCCTGCATGTATGTATGCATGAGGGTGTCAGATCCCCTGGAACTGGAGTTACAGACAATTGTGAAAAGTGACAGCTGCCTCATGCCTCTGCCAGTGTGCCTTCCTTGACAGGATGGACAGTTTGTCTTGGAACCATGAGCCAAAATGAGCCCTTTCTTAAGTCATGTTTGCCTAAGCAACAAGATGATTAACTAAGACAGTCCATTGACAGCCTCCCTCTGGTGCAGATCAGGCTATCTCTGCTAGGCCTGTGCATCTGTGATCTAGCCTTGCATTGTGAGCCTGCAATGACCTTGCCCCCAGGTGCCTTTCTTTGTTGTTCTCCTAAGTAGATCCTGGGAACCTGAGATTGCCTGCAAGGCCACAGTTGTGCACCAGTCTCTTCTCTTTGGCTGGCCCACCACACCCTGCTCAGATATCTGCTTGCTGAACTGACTGCAGAGTTTACCCTAATGGCCCGCACAGGGGGTCTAGAGACCTGGTGGCTCATCTTGAGAGCCTCCCTTGTCTTAGGCATTGATGTTTCGGGTTGTCTTGAGTTGCCCACAACTATTTGAGTATAGTGTATCTAGTTTTCGAGTTACTTATGAAAGGAGAACCAATTTGGTGACAGCAACCTCACCCTAGGTAAATAGAGAGGCTTTCCATTGTCTTAAGCATTGACAGCAAAACTTGAGAAAAGAAATTACACACTATGCACAGCCAAACAAAACGTGTCTGACTGCCTACCTCACGAGCCACCTGTTTGAGACTCTTGATCAGCATGCTTGCTTTCTGAAATGTGCTCTTCAGAGGACCAACATCAGCACCACTCACAGAAGCCCTGGAAATGCAGAAGCTCAGGCCCCAGTCCAGATGCTCTTCCAAAATCTGCAATTTAACAGGATCTCCAGATAATCTGCTGCTTATTGGCATTTTAAAAGACCCAGCCTCAGGCATGTGCATCCAGTATCCCGTGCTTCCAGAGGCAGTAACACTAGAAACCACCCGGGGCTCCAGCTAAACTCTGTACTCCTGATTCTACTTTGCTATGTGGAAATAGACTGGCTGGATGCTGGTTCTCCTCAGAGAGGCTTGGGGACCAGTGTGAGATTCCGTGAACCTGTGATGGTCACTGGATCACGTGCCTTACTCCAATTAGGCACTCTGCCTCACAGGACTGTCCTGACTGGACTCTGGGAAGACAATTATCCAAAGACATAATTCACATAGATAATTACAAGTGTAATTTCATTTCCTCAAGGAATTTTCAGACCATATTTTCAAGATGTCTTAACTTATCGACTCAAGCTTCCCGTGATTTTTCTCTCATGTGGTGACTCCAGTTTTTAAATTTTCACTTTAAATTTGCCTCTTCCAGGAAGGCCTTTTTTACTTTGGGCCCTCAAGGGAAACATAGAAACGAGTAGTCGTGTGGATAGAAAGATGGATAGAGAGGTAGGAAGATGATTGTAGGTAGATGATAATCGATGGTAGAGATAGGTGATAGACAGATAGATGATAGATAGATATAGATAGATAGATGACAGCTAGATGATTGATATATGGTAGATGATTGATAGGCAATAAATAGATAACAGGTAGATGATACATAGACAGTTAGATGGTAGATAGAAGATAGACGCTAGAAAAATAAAAATGATTGATTAATGGATTGATTGAGAAATAGAGATGATTGACAGATGGATAGGCAGATGATGGGTAGATTGACAGAAGTGCTTTGATTAGAGGCATCGATTCATGTGGTTACAGACACTGAGCAGTCTCTTTCCAAATTAGAGACTTGGGAATTCAGCAGCTGAGCTCAGTCCAAGACCAAAAGCTTCAGAACCCGGAAGTAAAGGGAACAACTCTCAGCCTGAGGCCAAATGATGAGACCCTGACTGGGGGCGAGTTCACTAGTGCAAGCCTCAGACACTAAGGTCCAGTGACTCTGGAGCCCTGGTCAAATGCTGAGGCCCTGGCTGGGGTGAGCTCACTAGTGCAAGTCTCAGACACGAAAGCCCAGTGACTTTGGAGTCCTGATGTCCAGTGCCAGAAGAGGCATGCCCAGTCCTGAGAGAAAGGATGCATCGGCCTCCCCATGGCCTTTTGCTCAGTCTGGGCCTTCAACTGCTTAGATGCAGGCTGACAACATCAAAGTGGGACTTCTCAGCCCACTGACCCATGTGCGAAGCTTCCCCGGAAACACCCTCCCAGACACACACAGAAATAACACTGGGTATCGCTCAGTCCAGCTCTGCCACACCAGCATCCCTGAAATCTTCAGTCACAGAAAGGGTGTTCATAAACCTCCCTCGATAACTGTTTACAGTTTTCTTGGGGTGACTTGAAAAATGTATATGCTTTCTTTTATATTTCTCACTTAGGGTTTTTTTTTTTTTCACCACAACCTTTAGAAGAAACCCAACCTGGATTTCCGTGCTCTTGCCTTCAGCATGGTCTCATGCTTGACCCCTGGCCGAGTTAAAATGGGTGCCATGATTATGCTGTTGCTCCTTCGCAAGCAGCACTTCAAGCAAGTGAGTGACATTTTTGCCAAAGTCATTGCTATAATCTATCCACTCCCCCCAGTGTAGACTGGATCTTACCAACCATCACATTGGACATCATATCCTATGTCACATCTTCCTGGGTCAGAGGAAGGTGACGCTGAGGTGGCCTCACAGTGGTAACTGCTTGGCTGTCTGCATACAGGGTGAGTGATCTCAAATAGCAGAAGCAGGGGTGGGGGCAGAGGCGTGTCCCACTGACACAGGACACCATTCCTGGGGGCTCAGCACCTCCCTGCCCAAGGCCAGGCTTGTTCAGCTGATATGGGAGCGGCTGAGTGGTGAAGATCAAGCAGTAGGAATAGGAGCTTCCCCCTCTCTGAGTGACCCACAGAGTGCATCTAACCTAACTAGCTCTCTTCTCCATGTGCATTTAGATAGTTGATGTCTCGATATTAAATCACAGCTTGAGTATGTAGGGCGATCACTCGCAATGTGGTTGCTCTGCTCTGGGGGTTGATATGTGCCTAACAAGGCTTTTTTTTTTTTAAAGTAGAACTGAGCTCTCCATGTTAAAAGACTAAAATAGAGGCCTAATTTCAATTCCCATGACTTCACTCATTCCAAGGAAATAATAAGTGATACAGTTAAATAATTGCATTCAGGGATATTATTTGAAACTTTATTTATAACAATAACAACAACATAAAATTAGCCTAAATCCAACTATGGAGGATCATCCAAATTATGATCTATCCACATGATGGGATATTACATAGTCATTTAAAATCTTATAACGGAAATTTAATGGCACTGGAAAACACAATATGCTGCGTAATTTTGTTAGATATGTATAAAGTATATAGGGAAATATTCATGGTTTTCTGTCTCTCGGTGACAGTGTTGATTATGGGTGATTTTTACAAATGTCCTTAAGAGACCCAAATCCACTGCTGGTGGGAATATAAATGAATGTATCCACTATGGAAATCAGTATGAGGTTCCTCAAAAACATTAAAGTTATAACAGAAGACCCAGCGATGGCACTGCTGGGTAGAGTTGAAAGGCTCCAAGTAGCACAGCACAGAGCTACCTCAACTATCTGTGCTAATTGCAGCACAACTCGTAACAGTCAAGCTGTGAGTCAGCTTTGAAGTCCATCAACGGATGAGTGGATGCAGAAAGCCAACATATACATGATGGAGTTCTAGTCTGTTAGAAAAGACAGAAGGAAGGCTATGTGGGAAGAAGAAAGGGGGACCAATGGACCAATGGGAGGGAGGATAACGGAAGGGTGATGCGGTAAATATGAACAAAGTACAGTATGCATGTAAGAGACCGTCGTACTGAAACACAGCCATTGTTTTTGCTTGCATGCTGCTGTGGTTTAAGTGAGAAATGTCCCCCATTAGGCTTCTTCGTCTTAGTTTGCTTCTCTGTTGCTGTGATGAGACACTGACGGAAAGCAACTTGAAGACAAAATTGGATTTATTTCCTATGACACTTCCAGGTAACCGATAGTCACTGAAAGAGGTCAGGGCAAGAACTCAAGGCAGGAACCTGGTGGCAAGAGCTGATGCCAGAGCCATGGAGGAGTGGAACCTGGTGTTAAGAGCTGATGCAGAGGACATGGAGGAATATTGCTTACTGGCTTGCCCCCATGGCTTCCTTTGTTACATAACCCAGGACTGCCTGCTTAGGGATGGTGCCGCCCACAGTGGGCTGGGTCCTCTTATATCAACCATTAATGAAGAAAACGCCCACAGACATCTCCACAGGCTCTCTGCTGAGGTCATTCCTCCACTGAGGTTCCTTCCTCCAGGAGACTCTAGTTTATACCAAGTTGACAAAAACTAACCAAACCACTCATGTGTTTAAGCACTGGATCTCCAGTTAGTGGTGCAGTCTGGGGAGGCTACGAAACTTCTAGGAAATGTGTCAGGCTTTGAAAGTCGATATCCTCGCCCCATTTCTAGTTCACTCTCGCTGTCTCTCAGAGGGTTGAGGGGCGACCTCTCGCTTCATCAGATGCTGCCTGCTGCCACGCCTTCCTCTGCCATGACGAACTCTCGTTCTTCTGAAACCTTAAGACAAAACACGTTCTCTTGTCCAAGCAAAATAAAACTGGCTGATATATACTAACATATATGCTAAGTTTAAAAATAAAGGTAAATAAACAAAAATATTTCTTTATCATAATGTTCCAATTTGTTCCACTCTTACACACATCAATATGTAAGAAAAATCTTACTGTGAGCTATGACTTGGAATCGGGGGTCTGAGGGTCTGAATTTGAGGTGCTAGGGATGGCAGAGGGATCTTTAAAAAATCTAGAAAGGGCACAGAACTTACCTCAGCTCTCTTGTCAGCTAGATGCAAAACAGAAATAGTGGATATGAAAGAGTCCTGGGGTGGGCAGAGCAAACAGGTGGGCCATGGCTCGTGTGTACTGGATGAAGAAAGAAGAAGGCCCTCTGCCAATCAAGGTTGGTGCTGAGAAAACCCACATCTCCTCCAGTTCATCTTTGGAACAGATAGCTTTAGAAAATACATAGAATATTGTGTTGGTTTTGGGGTGAGATAAAAATCTTGATTTGTACTTCTCTGCTAAGAAAGTTGAACGTGTCTTTTTTCATGTATTTGTTGTCCAGTTTAATTTTGTGTGTGTATGTATGTGTTTGTGTGTGTGTGAGAGAGAGAGAGACAGAGAGACAGAGAGACAGAGACAGAAAGACAGAGAGGGAGGACTATCTGTGTGTGCATGTGTTGTCTGTATGAGTTGTTATGGGCATATGCACATATGGATGCAAACTGTGTGTCAGAGGTCAGCATTGAGTGTCTTCTTCAATTACTCTCTACTTTTTGAAACAGGGACCCTCGATAAACTTGGAGCTTATCAGTTGGCTAGACGACCAGCCAATGAGCTCTAGGGATTGACCTGTGTCTGTCCCATCCTCATTGGGACTGGAGTTAAAGGTACATGCCATCATCCCTAGAAGTTATATGGATGCCCGGGATTTATATTTAGGGCCTAAAATGCTTGTGCAGCAAACACTGTACTGACAGAATCATCTCAACAGGCCTTGCATTGCATTTCCTTTTGAGAACTGTCTAAATTCATTTCCCTTTGGACATTCTGATCTGTGACTTCATGGGAAGCTTATTCTGTCTTTGGTATTATACTGTTAATACACTTCTATGGCCACGATCTGAAGGGTATATTTTTAAGGTGTTTGTTCCCCCATGTTTTTTTATAAACTTATTATTCACTTTTATGGAGTGATGTATTCCTCTATTCTGTCTTCCAGCCCTGGTACTGTTTTTGGCACAATCCATTCTATTGGTGAAGCTTTTCACTGAGGTCTTTATTGAGTTTCTCATTATTAGCATTATTTCAATCTGGCTTTTCTTCTGTAATTCTATCTCTTTAATTTAATTCTATTCCCATATCTTGTTTACTTCCTTATTTCATTCATCTCTTTGTTTTAATCTTCTTTGAGTTGTTTGAACAGCATCTTTTGAACTCTTGTCTGAGATTTCTTTGAGGTCAATCTCATTGGGGTTCATTATTATGAGATTGGTACTGTGGGAGGAGACATGTTGTCTTAATTTCTGTTGTTTCTGTTTTTGCACTGAGATTTGAGCATCTGGAGTCAGTTGAATGGGGGTGTGGGACTGGACCAATGGTCTGAGGACTGTTTATCTGCCATTGTCAAGATCTAAGGAAACTGAGCAAGTACGGGCAAGGGGTTCAGCATTTGGGAAGCCCCTGGTACCAGGATGGGGCCAATCAGAAGATGCAGACGCCATAATCCTTAAAGTTTAAATTTTGTTCACAAAATTCTGTCATTTCCATCAAAGTGGACAGAACAGGAAATGTTCATGTGACATGGAATAAGCAGACTTGTGAAGAAAAAAGATCATGTTTCCTTTTATAAGCAAGAGATAGATTTAAAAGGAACACATGAGAATAAAAGACTATTTGGGAAGAGGAAAGAGGGCTGTGGGGAGAAATGAAGTCCTGAGTTCATGTGTGTTATTGACATGAACATGGCCATTTTAAGGATGCCAGCACTTCAGACCCATGAGAATGGCAAGACCTTCTCCTGGTCTGAATACAGATCTTGGCAAATAGATGACTACAATGGCTAGAAAGTACCTATCAAGAGTTTCCACATCCCGGATGGCTGTGGCTTGGGAGCCCTCACCTAGCTGGATTAGCAACCCCATTTCCAGGATTCTGCTAGATAAGACAAACATGCTGAGTTTCCACGCCAATGTTGGTGCATCACCATCTCAACCCATGGGCCACCAGATCCCAGTTTGTGGTATTCATGTCTGTCATTTCTCCGCTCCCCATCACCCACGTCAGGTCAAGTCCAGAGCCAGGCAGACTGAAGCATAACACTACTGATATAGGAGGAGGGAGACCAAGATAAGAAAATAGGATGGTATGAGCAGAGTATATCATACACATGTATCAAATATCATAATGAAACCCATTGCTTTACACATTTCAGACACATTAAAATAAAAGAGGGAAATTTTTTTTTAAATATTGGTATGGTTAAGTATGCCTATAACTCCAGCACTTAAGAGGCTGAGGCAGGAGGATCAAGAGTTCAAGGTTAACCTGGGTCATATATCAGGACCCTGTTGCACGCGCACACGTGCGTGCGTGCGTGTGTGTGTGTGTGTGTGTGTGTGTGTGTGTACAGACAGTTCTTGTGTCTGGCGAGAGAGCAGAGGAGCCTTGTGGCTAGTTATGACATGAGCCACCACTTCTAAAAAGACTAGCAGACTGGGGTCTTTTCTCACGAGAGAATTGTTGTTCCTACACACTAATAACTAAAAGATCCTAGGGCCCAGAACTTACCTTTAATAGGTTCTCTACCCATAGTCCAATGGTTCAAAAAACCCTGAGCCTCAAGAGTACATTCCCTGCCTTAGAAAAAAGAGTGGCATCTGCTTCTGCACACCCTGACCTGAGCTGCCCAGGGTGATGCTCAGCAGCCCCCATGGGTGGTGTGATACAGCAGCCACTATCAAAAGCTCTCAATCTTTATTGAGTTCTAGACTGCAAACACCCTCTCTCTTAATACTCCTGAGCCTCCGTAGTGACTCCAGAGAGCTCTATGCTCAGGAACTTGAGCTGAGTGCAGAATCCTCCTAGGTACTGCATGATGCTCCATGGCAAGCCATGCAAAAATAACACCAAGATGCCAGGCTTTCCCTCATAGTGCAGGAGCTCGAGTTCAGTGGCAGTGAAATGAATCAATATGTACCAACATGGAAAAGCTCCAAAATCATTTCGGGTTTTTATTTTATTTTTAAAAAGTTGCTAATCAGGGTGTAAACCATCAAACCATTTATACAAAGATAACTCAAAACATTACAATTTTAATTTCTGTGGGTGTGCAAAGGCAGAAAACAATGTCTGGAAAGATTCACAGCAAACTGATAATACTGGTTAGATCTGGCAGGGGTTGGGTAGAGCGTACAGAGGACAAAAATCTATCCTGTTTGTATTTAGAATTATTTTTTTCTCTCTTCTGGTATTGAGGTTTGAGTCTAGGGCCTTGCATGCACTGAGCCAGCACTCGGCTATTGGGTTACAAATCCAACCCTTGTCTAACTTTTCAGTTTTGAAACAGGATCTTTCTAAGTTGTCTAAGCTGGTCTTGAGCTTCCTCTGCAGCCCAAACAAGCCTTGAACTTCCGATCCTCCTGCTGCGACCTGGTGAGTAGCCATGATGACAGGAAGGAGCCACCATGCCTGGCTTAAAATTAGTTTTGGAAAGAATGTGTTCACGAATCCCTAAGCTATTAACATGGGTCGAGGAGTTAAAATAGCAGGCCAAAAAGTGTGAGTAGATAATAACTATTTATTTATGAATAAATACATAAATATGCTGTATCCATTAGGGTTCTTGTCGCCATGAAAGACACCTGAGAGAAACAATTTAGATGGAAGAAATCAAGCAACAAGAAGATCAGCAACCAAAGGATTGGGCATTTTTCAGCTGTAGAGTGCTTTTGCATGAAAAAGAAAAAGTTGCCATTTTGGTTATGAGAAAAGCGCACTGGGCTCCTAGCCTGAGGATGTGGAAAAACCTGGTGTCGTAGTTTGCTTTCTAGCATTGTTATAAAGAACCATGACCATAAGCAACTGGGGAAAGAGGGGTTATTTCAGCTTTATGTCTTACAATTCACCATAGAGAAGTCAGGGTAGGAACTCAAGGCAGGAATCTGGAGGCAGGAACTGAAGCAGAGACCATGGAGGAGTGGGGCTTTACTGGCTTGCTCCCCCGGGGTTGTCCCATCCTGGTTTTTTAGATACTAAAAGGCCATGTGCCCAGGTATGACACGGCCCACACTGGGCTAGACCTCCCACATCCATCGTTAATAAAAAATAATATGCCACAGACTTACCCACAGGCCATCTGAAGAAGGTATTTTCTCACTTGAGGTTCCTCTTCCTGTTAGACACTAGCTTATATCAACTTGACAAAAAACAAAAGCCAACCAGGATATTGGGTGATATTTTGTCTATGGAGATGGGATATGCCCCATACACACACCTGAAATTCACTGACCTCTCTGGGACCCTTGGATCTTTTTTTGAAAGCCTGACAAATGAAATTAAGACAATCCCAGGTTGCTAATGTCATTGGCACCCAATAACAGAGGGGTCCCTCATCTGTAGTTGGCAGCCACGAGGTGACCTTGACCTAGAATGCAGGTGGTTTTCAAACTTTACATATAGACATGTTCTACAATGTATGTGTACAGTGTAAGTATGCATGTATGGATGTATGCATATATTTTATATGTAATCTGCTGGAGACCTTAATCTATAAAATACATAATATACACAATATAATTACATTATGGCTCAATTCCCAGGGCTGTCTGAGTCTTTTTTCTATCAGGGAAATTGTCAGGGTTCTCCAAACCCCCAACACACCTACACTGAGACCTATTGACCTTGGGGTTCCAGAGCCTCAGAACCTCCTGATGGAAGTGAAATTGGTACAGTCCACCTGTGTCACCTGAAGAGTGAGCCTTCGCTTGTCCAGCATCCCACAGGACACTCAATGGGACACGCCATGCTCATTAACTACTAACCATGTCTCTGTTCAACATTCACTCCCAAGGGAAGAGCCCCCTGACTAGCATCCATCCCAAAGCCCTGTTTGTTCTCTTGGGCTTTCAAGCTATTCCCCATTCCACAGAGCTCCGGGCTGCAGGCACCAGACACACAGCACCTGCCTGGGATATGCTTGTTGAGTGACTACACCAGCTGGCAGTGCTAACTCTTTCTGCAACCTTCCAGAGGAACCACCAGAGAAAAGTCTTCTATGTCCTCTTCAACACAGATCTTCAAACACATCCCAAGGGTGGGTTTCCTCTACAGCTTCAGCGGACAGCCTACGTCCCTCAAGTCTGAATTGTCTTCTCCCTTTGGCCTTGTAAAAATCTTCTCTGACAGCCCACAGAACACATTCCCCTTCTAATTGTTGGTTTACGTCTCACGAACGGCGGTCAAGCTTCCCATCTCTAATGCTCACCTGTTCATTCATTAGCTATCAAGTATGGCTTTTTGGAACAATTATATTCTGTCCTACTGTCAGCTCTCTCAGCATAGGTAGCACACGCATCCCAGCTCCTCGCGCAGGATGGAAATTACTGCTGGCATGCCCAAACCTGAAGAATGATTGCACCCGGCGCACAGTTAAATAATGAATGTTTAGCAGTGCACATTGGGATAGGCAAAAGATATGAAATATCTACTCTTCTAAGTGGGATATGCTAAGTAGTTTTTATAATAAAACCATATGGGAGGAAGACAGACTATTGAATCATGAGCTCGCCCCAAGACACACTGGAGGGTGGTGAATTTGCAGAGCCCAGCTGGCAATGTCAGCTCATCTGTGAAATGGGGATAGTGATTATGGCCTTGGTGGGGTGGGTCCTGAAAGGTTAGCAGGGAGCCTGGCACACAGTAAGTGCACAGTTTGCAGTAGCTGTTGTCACCTGCAGAGTGGCCCCCCTAGGCAGGCTGGCAAGATGCGACATGCTATGTACTACAGCACATCAATCCCAGGCTCAGCGTCTGACTTACGCCACAGGCAAGCTGTGGGCAGAACCTTCTTTGCTGCCAAACAAGGCTGAAGGTTCTAGACAGATCTGAATAAATGGAGTTAGAGTAGAACTGGAAGCCTTCTCTCTATCTGAAGCCTATAGTAACAAGAATTCTGGCTCAGACACTGTCCCTGTGCCCCATGCTTATAGGGCCTTTCTGGATCCTCTATTATGCCCGGATCCTGCTGGCCAGGGGGACATACACCTATCTAGAGTGTGGGGAGGGTTAATATATAAAATCTTCAATTGTGCTGGCGGTTTTAGTATCCGCCATTTCTTTCTGAAATGTTCCCAAGCCAGGGCAATTTGGGGCTTATGGGATCCTCTGAGGTCACCCTTATAAACATAAGTCACCACACTAGTGTGTGTTGAGCCAAATGGGTGGGTTAGTTAGCAAAAATAGATGAAACCTGTGGAAGGGTTATTGTTAGGTTATTTCACACCACAGCCTGTCACCAAAGGAATACCAGACTGAAACCTGGAGGAACCTGGAAGCAGGAGCTGATGTGGAGGTCATGGAGGGGTGCTGCTTACTGGCTTGCTCCTCATGGCTTATTCAGCCTGCTTCCTTATAGAACCCAGGACCGCCAGTTCAGGGGTGGCCCCACCCACAATGGACTGGGCCCTTCTCCATCAATCACTAATTTAAAAAATGTCCAACAGGATTGCTTGTAGGCCAGTCTGATAGAGGCCTTTTCTCACTTGACTCTGGCTAGTGTCGAGTTGATATCGAACTGCCCAACAAAAGGAGAAGATGTGCTGAGTGTGGAGACTGCTCCTGTGGTAGCAGGCACCTCCCTGTGGACCTGAGCATAAGGAACACATTCAGGAGGTGGGTCACGCTGGGCCCTTAGTGTCTTGATGTTGATCTCTGCTGGATTATGACATGTCATTTTGCTTATGGCTCAGTGAAGACCAAAGAGAGGTTAAGAGTAAGCGCTTCACCAGGGTCCAAATGGCACATGGCCAAATGTTACCTAACCTCCTTCCTGGTTCTTTGGCCTCAACCAAGTGTCCTTTCTTTATCACAGTTTCATCACGCATAAATCAAGAATAAGACAGGCATAAGGCATGCCTGCAGTCTAGAACTCTGGAGGCTGAGGCAGGAAGGTGAGAGATAGCGCCAGCCTGGGTTCCATGGTGTGTTCCAGGACAGCCTGGAGAGTGATCAAGGAAAGACACCTGTGGCCAGTCCGTGGTCTCCACATACAAGTGCAAAGGTGCCCACACACATGCATCACATGGGTGAAACATAAAGGAAGTCCTAGCCTTTCTGAGCCCGAGTGCCTAAATGAGTTTCTTGTAGCCACTGTAGCAAAGTCAGTGGCTTCAAACAACAGACCTTTGTTAGCAGCTTCTGGAAGCTAGAGATAAAAGTTCAAGCATCCACAGTATCATCCTCCCGCAGGCTCCAGGAATGAATCCATTTCCTGCCTCTTCCCATGCTTGCGTGGCTTCATCTAGTGTCGTCTTCACATGGCTCTCTCCCCTCCATGCTATTCCCTCCATGTCTGCTATGTGGATAAAAGCAATGGGTGAGTTATTGGGTGAGGCTTTTTCAGCATTTAATGAGATGACCATGTTCTCTTTTCTTTCAGTTTGTTTATATGGTGGATTACATTGGCAGATTTTCATATGTTGAGCCATCCCTATGTCCCTGGGATGAAGCACACTTGATCATGTTGGATGATCATTTTGATGTTCTCTTGGATTCAGTTTGCCAGTATTTTACTGAGTATTTTTGCACCAATATTCATGAGGGAAATTGGTCTAAAAGTTATTGGGTGAAAGCATTGTATATGGATCTTGGTAGTTAGCTCACTTAAACACTCAGCTGGTTTTGATTGAAACCATCTTTAGATGTAATTTGCATATTCAGAATGAGATGTCCCCATGCAGAGTCCTTGACAAAGTGCTTCCAGGGACAGTTAGGGTCACCAAGGGTCTTTAAATATCATTGATTGATCACTCCTATTACCTTACCGATGTAAGTGGGTAGAATGGAAGAGCAAGGTTTGTAAAATAGTTCTTTGGCAGAGAGTGCGGAGTCCACCAACGTTTAAATTATGTGCCTCATTGTTTGAACCGTCATCAGCGAAGCATTCCTACAGATTGATCAGCAACTTCACAGAGATCTAACATATCTCTCAGTGGTAGAGGCCTTGCCCAGCATGTGCAAGGCCCTGACCTGGGTTCCATCCCTAACACTGGACAAATAAAGATAATATGGCTGAAGAAAATGAAGAACAAAAGGGAAAGGAGATAAAAAAAGAATAAGTTTTTCTTTAAGGTTAAAAAAAGGTAAATGACAACAGATGTCCTCTATAGAACAAAGGCTTAAACGTTCACAACTGCCCCTTAGCTGTGGCCCCATGAGTAGATCAACAGGAAAGGTGAGAACCTATGAAAAGCCAGCCATCAACAAAACTTGCAAAACAACCTCATGATATAAAATCGCCATCCCACATACACTGGTAAGCATAGGCGGCATTCTGGTTCTCCATCATGATATACAGGTAAGCAGTCAGGAATCATCTGCCTTCCAGGTACCTAGTGCCTCCTGCTGCAGGACCCTGAGCCTCTGAGTCTCTGTTAGAGAGTAAGCCTTTGCCTTTGTCTACTCATGATTCATGTCTCCACCCCTGATCAGAAATGCTCACTTGAAAGCCTCACACTCTCTGCGGTGGTTGGGAGATGTTACCAGATGGCGTTGGTCATCTGGAAGGTTTTGAATGGGAGAATGAGTGGCCTGCTGACTAGCTATGTGAAAGAGACCCATTGGCAAATCTTACCTGCCTCAGTATCCCTCAGACATCTGCTTGGGTAAGAACAAAGCAAAGGGATTCAAGGCCATGTTCAAGCTCTAAGCTCTAGGGCTAGTAACCAAAGGCAATCACACACCTTGTCTCAGGTCCTAGACAAGGGAGGCCTACAGAAGTGCCTGCAGCCAATCATCACAAAGCTATGCCACACAGGTGCAAAGAAACAATGATATGCTGGGAACCTAGACCCTAGTGGGATAGGGTGGAGGGAGGGGCCCAATACACCAATCCCCAGGGCTGAAATACAACACACCCTATAGTCAGCTCCTTTAATACCAGAGCCTGGCATTGGCTTACCCGCTTCTGGGCCTTTGTTTTTTCCACAATGGATTCATGTCTAAGCTCCTGCCATGTAAACAGATCTGATTATGGCAGACTGGTGATTTTCAGGCTGAGTAGCTAGGGTCTCAGCTTTCCCACATTGTGGAGATATGGAATTCTTGCCTTATGAGGCTGTGTGATCAGTCTGGGCCAAGTCAGTTGTCTGGGCTCTGAGCTGCTGAGGGAAAGGGATTTCTAAGGCAAGAAGCAGAATGCCCCAAGTGGACCAATGAAATTACCCACTCTTTGCTCAAGAAGCCCTGGTGTGGATGGAGCATTCACTGGGAAACCATGAGGCAGGAGCCCCTTGAGATTCAAGGCTTGATGAGGGCCTTTGAAATATAAAAGCCAGCCACCAATGAGTAGACTAGACCCCCTCATGATCAAAGTGTCTCCAGAAATCTTACTAATCTACAAGGTGCCTCTCAGTTAAATCAAGTCAGTAATTTAGATTAATTGTTGTGGAGCTGGAGAGATGGCCCAGAAGTCAAGAGCACTGACTTCTCTTGTAAAGGACTTGAGTTCAGTTCTCAGTGCCTATATGGCAGCTAACAACTGTCTTTAACTCCAGTTCCAGGGGCTCCAATGTGCTTTTCTGGACTCTGTAGCACAGATGTACATGCCAGCAAAACACCCATACTTGTAAAATAAATAAATAAATAAATAAATAAACAAACAAATAAATGTGTTTTAAGATTAACCATCATAAGGAGACAGAGAAATTGATTTTCCATTCCACCTTTTGTTGAACTTGAGGAGGAAACATGAGGAGCTAAAGCTCCAACAGTTGAGCATCACAGAGAAACTGCAGCCAAATATTCCTGAGCTTTCTAAGGCCTACTCTGCCCTTAGCAGTAGAGGAGAGCAAATCCACACAACACTCATCTGTGGCGAGGGGACACTGACATGACACTGTGAGCACCCTGCCTGCATGGGAGGACATGAAAAGCCATTCTTGGAAATCTCAGCTCCATCTAAGAGTGGAAGGCAGCCTTGGGTGGGCCAGGAACTCTAGGCCTCTTCAGTCTGCACCATATGGCAGATAGGGCTTCTTATTACCATCGAGGACTGAGGCAAAAGCTCTCTTTCAAAGTCCTGTAGAGTCCTACTTGAAAATCTCTGTTGCTACCACCCAGACCAGCCCTGTCACCACCACCCAGACCAGCTCTGCTTCCTTTAGGCAAGGCTAGGGTATCGGACTAACATGAGCTGCCCTGTCGTCCCAACCAAACATGGCTTCCACCTGTCACAAGGCTGCTCCTCCTCCTGGTGCGTGGTTGCACAGGTGCCATGGTCACTCAGGAAGTCCTGGGTATGGAAGAAGTTGGCTTACCCTCAGACCGATACAGGGACATCAGAGGAGGTCACACAGGTCACACGGGGTAGCCTGTATTTCATCTGCTCCCCTTGGCAACTGCCTTAGTCAGTCTGTTGGGTCCATATGATCAAAATGTCTGACAGAACACCTTAATGGAAGGAACTTCTGAGTTTGCTCTGAGGTCCAGAGGGCTCAGGCTATGGTCTTCTTGGCTCTATATGCTCCCGGAGACTATCACAGCAGTAGGAGGGGCCGGTAAAGGCTGCTGTTCATATCTTAGCAGACAAGAAGCAGGGGCCACCCTTTGTGTTCTTCAGTGGGTCTCCAGAGCCTCAAAGTTGGATACCAAGTGTTCAACACATGGGACTGTGGAGATGTTTCATGATCAAACAGCACAAGTCTGGGAGCAACTCAGGGCGTCTGAAGACCAAGCAAGTTAGCATAAGAGAACCAGGTGTCATGGTTTGGGCATGAAGAGTCTCTTACATAGGCCCTACTCCTGTGTTGAACGAGGTTTTGTCCCAGTACATAGTTCAGAGATGAGGCTTCTGAGGATGGAGCTGACCTCGTGAATGGACCAGTCTGTTGGCAGATTCATAACTGAATGGACTATTGGGAAATGTTGGAAACTGTGGAGTGTGGGGCCTAACTGGAAGGAATGGGTCATTAGGGCCTTTCTTTGCTGGATATGCCTTGTTCCTTTCTTCCTTCTCCTCCTTCTCATCCTCCTCCTCATTCTCATCCTTGTCCTCCTCCTCTTCTTCTCTCCTCCTCCCTTTCCCTCCTCCTTCTTCCTTGTTTTGCTCCCGCCTTCTACCCCTCACGTTCTTTTTCTCCCTCGCCTTCCCACCTACCATGAAGCGAGCAGATTCCTGGCAAACCTTCCACCGCCTCACCCCAGATACACAGCAATGGAATCAAGTGGAAGTTGGAATTGTCCCGGATTCCCTGCAACTGTAGGCCAAGATAAACTCCCTTCCTTTAACATCGTTTTTCTCTGCATTTTTTTTTCACAGCACTGAAAAGTTCAACACAATGGATAGTCCCCACTCACACAGTGCCTACCTTGTGGCAAGCCTCAGCCTGGGGCTGGGGATAGGGTATGGATGGGATAGTCCTTCCTCTGTTCTTAGCTTCAAGAAGAAACACAGATATGCACCCATGAAGGTGGCGATGAATCTTTCCAGTGCTGGAAGTCCACCGCATGGTCGGGGAATGTGCACAAGGCTTTTGGTAGGGCAGCAGAGCTGTGGTTCCAGATGTAGGGGAGCCTTAGTCCCTCTTAGACTGCAGCCATAGCCTGTTGCCAGTCTTCCCATGGCTCAGCTGTCCCTTTAATGGATCCCACCTCCCAGGACTTAGCGCATGGAGAAATCATTATCCGGCTCCTATAGACCCTCATGGGAACCTCGTTTTCAGCTTTTGCCTTCTCGGTGAGGAGTCCCTTTCAGACGTCTACTCACGCCCTGCACATCTTCCACTCACCGGCTTGCCACCTGGCCATACCATCGCCACTGGCAAGCCTTCGCAGGTGCCAGAGAGAAAAGCTCCAACCTCCAGGTGCTCCCAGATTAGAGAAGAGGCCCACCTGCAAGCAGATTGCAACACAAAGCAGTGACAGATGTTTGCCCAGGGGGCCTTGACAGTGACTGATGGTGCCTGAGGGTATCCCCAGGGCATACCAGGCGGAGATGCTCTGATGCTACAGCAGACATGGTGAACAGGCACCCAGCACGTTCATTTAGTTTTTTTTTAAACTGTATGTTCCTTCATCATCTTCATTCATCATTTCTTGATGGTCTACTTTGTATCCCCTACCGCAGCAGTCACTTTCCTACCCATCTACCCCCAGAGAAGTCCTGAGGCTGTTTGTCTTGTTAGGAGTATTGCACGTGTTACGGTGCTGGTGGTCAGCAAATGCATGCCTAGGCTGTGGCCTTTGGGGTGCCAAGTGCTCCGAGAGAATGCTCTGCGACTACAAGGGTCACCATGTGGGAGGAACAGATAGGGCCACATAGAAGCTGGGATGTATACCTGTATCTAACACCCACAGAACAACTTTCAACCAATGGCCAATGGGACTAGGGATGAAAGAGCCCAAGCCCAGTTCTCTGGATGGGATACCGCTGAGCTCTATGTTTCCTGGGGCCCTGCCATAGAAACAAGCCCCGGATGACCACTTTATTAACTGACCAGTTCACAGCCTCCACATATCCACCCAGCACTTCCCAGCTCAATGCTTTGACCTTGAATGCTTGGCTCACAATTTGTGAAATGGCAGCCATTGGCAAAGACCCACATCAGAGGGCTCAGATTGGCAGCCTCTGCTTGTCACTCATCCCACTCCCGTCATTTGATCTTTCGGGCACTACTCTCAGCCCCAATTCTCACTCCAGTCTCTTTCATGGGACCATTCTGATTAGAGATCCACCAACACCCCAAACATAGCTGCCTTCCCCACAGGAGTGACTGGGCTGGGAGTAAGGCAACACCAAGCTTCGTAATTCTGTCTCGACACAGCAGCCTCTGGACTCAGTGCTTGTTCCCATGGAAGCTTGGGACCAGCCTGATCCACAGGTGATGAACCTTATTCCTCAGAGTAGATGGTTCTTAGGCAAAACCACTGGGCCCTCCAGGGATTTGGAGGATTACAAAGTATCAGTTCGATTATGCTTCTTTCCATTGGCTGGCCTGTTTATTTTGCGCCCCCATCCCTAGCTCTGGCCACAGATACTGTTCCCAAAGTACTTCCACATGCAGCTTCCCCCAAGCTTTCTTCTGCAGAGGGACCCTGGCCAAGGCTTCAGAGAAAGAATGCAAGTTAGTGCATCCTGGGTGGGTTGGCCAGGTCAACCTTTCTGGAACCTGTGTCTGGCTCTCACGTTGTGGCATCCCATAGAGCCTTCCTTCTCTCCAGATAGTCCAGTAAGCCAGACACCCCGAGCCTCAGCTTCACCGTTCATCCTGCCTGAAAATAGCGTTTCTGTTTCATGCAACATCCTTCCTCCCTGGGCGAAGGCCCATTCATCCATCCACTTGGGAAGTGGATGGCTGTGATTGGTCAATTAATAAAGGGGTCATCTGGGGCTTGATTCTATGGCAGGGCCCTGGGAAACACAAGCTCAGCTGCATCGCAGCCAAGAGGCCAGGGCTGGCCTCTGACATGCCAATTCCCATTGGCTGTTGGTTGAAAGTTGCTCCCTGGGTGTTAGTTCACACCCTGGAGTTTCACACCTGTCAGGAGGACAGAAAAGTTCCCTGGGGTTTGGGATGAAGCCCCAGGCATAGATGTGCAATTTTCTTCCCAATAAAAACCCTCACACTGATCTTACCCCTACAAGGCACAGAAAGAGACTATTGGGTGCTCTAATCCAAAATGCCCAGGACAAAGCCCTTTGCAAACCCCATCCCCAAGTTTCCCAGAACGAGAAACAGCACTTCAAACCAGCAAGCAGATCCCATGAGCTGTCTGTCATTGGCCTGCTTCTTCTTCCTCCCAAATTCTAGATTATTCACTAGACAGAATGCTGTGCCTGTCTGCTCCGAAGCTAATGAACTATCTCCCCAAAGGACAGGCCGAGCATCCTAAGAACAGGGACTTAGATTCATTTGCTGTTTTCCCCACTTTGGGATTTTTATTGTTGTGCTTGCTCTGAGACAAAATAGTGTAGTCCAGGCTGGTCTGGAACTCTCTGTGTATGACTGAGTGGATTTGAAAATCCCAATCCTCCTGTCTTAGCCTCCCGGGAAGGGTGGGGGGAAGCTGGGATTATAGGCATGTACTACCACACCGGACTCTTATTCACTATTTTCTATTAGGTGCTTGGAACAGCGCCTAAATCTGAAACACGTAACAGAAGGAAGCAATCCGATGTATGAGAGTCTCCGAGCACAGCTGTCAATCAAGCCCATCTCCAGGGACCAGTGTAGGTCATTGGCCAGAGTTTAGAGGGAGTGTTTTTTGCTTCCCCTGGGTCCTAGCACTGGCTCACTGAGGCTGGAGCTCATTGGCTCAGCTGGAAGATTCCTTAAGGCACCTTCACAGCCATTCCCAGCTGGGCAAGCAGCCTCCCCAACTCGCAGTGGGTCTGGGATGCGTCCTCAGCCCCACCTCCTCCATCCGCACCCGGCCCGCCATCCATCCTTACACATAGTCTGTGGTGTGAAGTCATGGCAGGATTCAAAAGGTTAAAGCAGAGTGAACTGTTAATTTTAATGCTTTCTCTAAGCTTCAGTTTTAATAAGCGAAAATGATGTTCTTATTTGCAGTAAAGTGGTATTATAAAATTCTGTCTGTCAAGCTCATTTTAAAACCATGGAAATAAATGATCTGACAAAATCAGGCCATTAGACAAGTGAGGAAGAGTGATTTCCATAAAAGTAGAGGAGCTGTTCCTTAATTTCACACTTGGTAGTCTTTTGGGTCGACTAAATTTTTAAATAAGTGATAAAATTATATTAGCGCAATTGCATTTTTATAGATTTTTTTGGTCATTGTACTCTTTTTCAATCCCTTTATTTTAACTCAAACTGCTCTGCTGAAAGGTTACTCTCAACTTATGTTACCTCGTAACAACGTCTGCCCACGACAATGCCCAGGGCTCGCAAATCCTCCGACCATCCAGGCAGGGACAGGGTAAAGAGCGTATGAGGAATGCCTGAGCCATGCACCTGCCAGACTCATGGGCTGGGGTTCCCATCCCTGGGTCCACAGCACAGCAAGGGGGCCCTCAGGCGTCTCCTGAGGCTCAGCTCTTCCTACTGTGCCTGAGAATACTGGATCCTTGGACAGGCTAGGAGAGGACCAGGGGATGCCCTTCTCTGGAAATCCACAATGCCAGGCTCAGCAAACAGAGGCAGCAGCTGTATGTGTTCATACTGAGAGAGGCTGGCCCTCAGTAGAAGGAAAAGGCAGTGGCTCCTGTGTGATCCTTGTCGCCCACTGATATCACTAAAGATGAGGGTCACAGGAAAATCCTAGAAAGAATCCCAGGTCCCACGGAAGTTGTACTATCCCGAATGGGATGTATAAGGGCTAACTAGACAGGAGAGGGGAAAGCTCCCGCTTGATTTCTGATCTTTGAGGTAGCATGGGTGGTGAACACACCTACCTGAGATCCAGTGAGCTAGGAGTTCAGCCCCAGCAGCAATGTAACCTCACAGGACCACCTCCAGTCTTCATAGGGTAGTGGCTTTTACAGCATAGATTTTGCAGAATATATTCATTTCCAGATAGCCTTTGTCCATAAGTATGGCAGCCAGCAGCAGGTGGGAGAGATGTCCATTATGGGGCCCCTTCTGTAGGCCAGCATAGAACACAGCCTAGGGTGGAATACTGGGCAGTGTAGGTTAGAACACACAGTCTTCGTGGGGAGGAGTGTGAGGAGGAGTATGGTGCTCCCCTGAGGAGCAAGCACGGAGGGCAGAAGAACTTTTGGAGCTAAAAACTGGCATCTTCTCAGGGAAGCCCAGAGGCTGAGGTAAGAAGAGCCAAGCTAGGTTGATGGCTTTCTGGAGGCAGAGAGCTGGGCGTTACAAGTTCTAGGATAATGCACTGACCTGGCTCCTTGGTTTAATCAGTTTGGCCAAGCTTTCTTCTATGCTTGCCAGGTGCCAGGCATCACCTAAGCTTCCTTTGGAGGCAAGTAGGGTATAAGAAGATACCCGCTTGTCCCTCTGGGGACCTCTCAGGATGAACTCGTGGCCCAGGGGAAAGAAACCCAACCTGGGAACTTCCATCCCTTCTCTGCCCCGGTCTCCCCATTGATACCAGAACACACTCTGTGTGCCCCGTTGCTTTCCGGTCCTGATACTCTACAGGCAGCTGGTTTAGGAACATCAGGGAAGTGCACCCCCACCAGCTGTCACTCAGTGGTCTGGTGGTTTCCCGTGCTCATCATCACTCACGGGTGGTATACCAGGAACATGTCTGAAACCCAGAGTCAAGAAGGAATGTTAAAATCTCCTGCATTTCCTGTGAAAGGAGGAAGCGCTGAGAAGCAGAGTCTCACGGGTGGCCTGGGAGGGCCAGGGCTGTTTCTCCCAGGGAAGAAATAAAGAAGAAGTCCAAATTAGTCATGTTGTATTACTTCTTTTTATGGCAGTGCTCTCGAAGTCTGCAAATGTCAGCATGTTAATTTACTGTCACTCAGTGATATTATTTCATCCTCTCAGAAATGTGTTTCTTGCATTTTCAGTAGCACACTCCAAGTGTTCTCCATCTCAAAGTTTCTATAGATAGTGTGACTACTTTCGCTCTGACCGTTGCCAAAATGTAGAAAATTCATCATTGACTGCGGCCACATAGATGTTCTAAGTGGAGCCGGGGATTCGGATTTCCTGCTTACAAAGGGCTGGGGGTAGGGGGAGAAGGCTGGATTTTCCCTTCATTCTCCTCTGTCACATTTTTGTCCTCTTGGCCTGCTCTGTGGTTCCTCCCAAGGAACATGCAAAGATAAATTGTAACGGAGGAGATTTCAGCCAATCCGTCAAGGCTGGGTTTGTATATGAACTCTGAGCCCTCCCTGTCTCCCAAGCCAGCCCACCCCCAGCTCCCCGCTTCTCCTATGGTGGCAAACTTATTTCAAAAATTCTGATGAGACACTTTGTAAATTTTGTTATTCTGTGATGATAATAAATCATTATAGCCTTAAACACTTCTCGAGCTTGGAGCCTCAGTCACAAATTATCTTGTCATTCTGACCAAAACATTCTCCAAAAAAGCTTGACAAGTGCTAAAACCCAGAACACGAAACCATGTGTTGTTGTGAAAGCAAGATTCAGAAATGTCAATTAATTAGATTAAGAGGCTACTTTTAGCTTCACTCGTGTTGCCAAATAACCCTTAAAATATGCATAGAAGTGGAAACCTACCTCCGTGTACAGCACTTCTGTGCCGAAGAGAAGACAATGGATTGGCCTAATGGACGGAATTATTGTATCTGTCAGTCAGCTTGGGAGAATGATCTAGAAGTCTTGCTCCCCCCCCCACACACAATGTAGCTGTACGAGCTGGGTAAATGCTGCCGTTTATGAATTCAAATAGTTTCCACCACCCTCTCTACTTTACCCCTTAGAAATCTTGTACTTATCAAATATTCTAGTCAAGCCGTTTTCGGATGTCTCTTCTAGTAAGATAGGTTTTTAATGTATTTCTCTGGTGTCTTTTTTTTTAATTTTACATTTGCATTTTGAAGTTCACTTTGTAAAAAAAATTACTGTGGAGAAATTATTTAAGTGTTTTTTTATCCCCGTTTCTTGAAAAATCTTATCTTTAAATAATCTATATCCTCAATTTTATTTATGCCATAAACCGTTCCTATATTTTAATGGTCTGTTTGCTTTAAAAGGGGTTGTTGGTTTTAATAGCTCAGTTACTATCTTTGTAAACTAAACTCCTACTGACGAAATTCCAGCAGATCATCTCTGCCTGTGTGTGGAAGGCACATTCCAACCCCTGAAAAGGAAATTTAAGCCAAATAAATGTTCTGCACAAATTAAAATACATAAAATGAATAGTTAAGTTGGACAAGACCTGACGGACGGAGCAGTTGGGCTGTGGACATGTGGGTGTTGGGAGAGCTGGTTGCCAGGCGGGGCTTCCAGAGAGAACATTCAAATGAAACTAATATCCTGTATCCTCCTTTGTCCACTCCTCTGGGTGAGCTGATTGCAGCTCTGGCATGGATGAGCAGAATGAGGCAGCCTAGGGGTATTGGAAGGTGCTGTGATGTTCAAGAGTGATTGTGAAGTCTACTGCCTGCATACCTCAACACAGATCCTCCAGTGCAATCCTCTGCTAGGCTGGACACTCACCTCCAGAGTCTCGCGACACCGGTACCTACCTGATTCTGCCATAATCTGTGCTGATTCTGGGGGGACATTGGCAACAAGTTATTGTCATGGAGGAAGGACATATCTGTCACACATGGAATACAGGAAATGGGAGGCCATACAGGAAATGGGGGCCATACAGGAAAGGGGGAGATCATTCAGGAAATGGAAGGTGTCATGCTAGGACCTATTAGAGAAGACCATCCAATCTGGTGTGCATACCCTCACCTCCTACTTCCTGCAGCTACCTTCAGTAGCGACCACGAAAAACTAGGAAATACACAGAGCACAAATGCATTCTTCTTTTCCAGCCTGACATGTGCGTACTCACTGGTCAGGGCAGAAAGGGTACTGTGCCAAATGTGGAACTTCCTGTGGGAGGGGCTTCTTGCATGAAGCCATTTCTAGCATGGAATTCTTTTGTGGGACCAAAAGAGTGGAGGCAGTGGTATCTACAGCCAGCTGCAGGTTCTTATGTTTTCAGCTCCCATGGATCCCCCACTCAATGCATTCCCCGCCCCTCTCAGCTAGTCTCCCTGTTTCTAGCCAGCAATGAGGCAATTAATGAGCTGTACAAAAGCCCTAAGTTATCTCTGGAACTAGATGGGTAATAAACACATAAATAAGTAAATAATTAAATAACTAAATAAAATAAAATGGATGAGTGAGGAATGCAGGGCCCTAGACTCCCTGGAATAAATAGCACATGGTTAGAAGAAATAGGAGGTGGGGCTGGGGGCAGGATCTCCGGACTCAGTTCTGCTGCTGGCAGGGAGTATCATCTTGGGTGAGTCCTACACCCTGGAACCTCTCCAGCTGCAGCAAAGAGCACACCTTGAATAAATTCCAAGCACAACCCAGGGTGAAATGTGAGCTCAGGCTTTGTGATGCTTGATCTTGACTCTCAGTTTGGGGCATTAGAATCACCATGGAGACAAGTCTCTGGGGATGACCCCCAAGGGAGGGAGTCTCTAGATTATGTTAATGAGGTGGGAGTAAACCACCCCAAATAGGGATGGCACCCTTCCAGGAGCTGGAGTCCCAGACTGTACAGAAAAGGAGAAAGGCAGTCGAGCACAGCATTTCTTGCTTTCTGCTCCCTGCCTGAGAAAGCAACGGAACCAGCTAGCTCCTGTTTCTTCAGCAGTGACTTTGCCCTTTGCTGCTGAGGCAGACCGTATCTCTTGGAACTGTGAGCCAGAGAAAGCCTTCTTCACTTTGGTTGGTTTTCTCTGGTATTTTGTTGCTGCCACAAGACAAGTCGAGCTAATACAGGAGGCTTAATGCCAGAGGTGGGCAGCATTTCACACCTCTTATAGGGATCATCGCTGCCATCATTATTGTACATGCCAAAGGCTTTTTATCTAAGCCCAGTAGTTGTGCGACCTTATCCCACCCCGAGCTAGGTATGTAGTACTCAACTGGTGACATCAATAGGTAGAGTCTCATATGCTCCACCCTACAATGGGACCCCTTAGAGACTTCCCCCACACCATCCTTTATACTGCCAGGGTACTGAGCTTCAGTTGCCTGTCCTGTCACCCTGTTTGTTTCTATCCTCACAGGGTCTCTCTAGGCAGCCCAGGCTGGCCTCAAACTTATACTATTCCTGAAATTTCCTCCTCTTCTTTTTTCTCCTCTTTCTTCTTGTCATCATCATCATCATCANTGTGTGTGTGTGTGTATTTGTGTGTGATGGGGTGTAGAACACATGATCACATGCATACTAGGTAACCATGCTATCATTGAGGTATACCCCTGGTCCTATGGCTTGACTGACATCCTTTGCTTTCCTTCCCTGTCACCTTCTTTCCCCTTTACCTATGTTTTTAGGTCACCAACTTCCTTCTTCTCAAGCCACCAAGAGTCCAACCTATAAGACCAATATGGAACATAAGAGACATTGGCCAACCAGAGAACTGATGCCTTATCTAAAATAGGCAACTACCGTGCCATGATAGTCACCAGTGTCTGCTCACAACATCTCGCTGAGTACTTCTGGGCCCCCTGAGCCTGGGAAGGTCTTGTAATTTAGAAAAAGCGGTATGAGAGAGAATGGCATCATGAGACAGAGCTCAGGTAGAGAGGCTTTTTACTGGCGGGATGTTGTAAAAGGACCGGCAGGCTGCTTCCCATCCCACCCGGCTCCCGGCAGCCTGGCTAGCTTATATCCTGAAATAACAACACAGAAACTGTATTCATTTAAATGCTGCCTGGCCTATTAGCTCTAGCCTCTTACTGGTTAACTCTCACATCTTGATTAACCAATTTTATTTAATGTGTATCGCCACTTGACTGTGGCTTACTGGCATGAGTCTAACCAGTGTCCATCTTGGGCAGGAGAATCATGGCATCTGCCACGCTGCTTTCCTTCTCCCAGAATTCTGTTCTGTCTACAGGTGGGTGGATTCTCGACCGGATAGTTAAGGCCAAGGCAGTTTCTTTATTAATTAACCAAATGAGAGCAACAGATAGATAGAAGACCCTCCTACACCAGACAGGAGTGAATGGGAAAAGGGGGGAGGGGAGAGGGAAGACCGGCCTCTGGGGACAGAAGAGAGGAGAGAGAAAGAGAGAGGGATGAGAGGTGGACAGGGCCCTTAAAAAGGAACACAGTGATTATGCAGACAGGTGGTGCTCTTACTGGCCACAGCTGAGGACATATAGCCCAAGGTCAGGCCAGTATAAATGTTTGAATACTAACAAAAGGACCCATTGTTCTGTGGTTTTCAAGTTCTAGAAGGCAGAGGAGAGCCTGTGAACACACAGAGAGCCTGTGGATGTATGGCAATATCCACCACTAAGGCCTGTGAATGATTCCAGGAGCCTATACGCTGGCCCCACGGCCATAAGAAAATGCCTGTGTTTCTTGATGTTTTGTTGCTGTGACAAATACACGAGATAAACTTTTTTTTGTAAATTTTATTAGCTCTTTGAAAATTTCATACATGCATTTTGATCATATGCACCCCTCCCTCCCATTCCACCTAGAACCACCCCCTTATTCTACCCACCCAACTTTGCATCCTTTAAAAGGAATACCAAGCACGATCCAAATGGCGATTCCTGAAACGTGGCAGGGTATGAACATCGGTCCCACGGTCTCTGAGCATAGCCAGGAAGAAGGCTGTGGGAGCCAGCCAGCATGCTGTTCCTACCAAAAAGAGGCTGAGGTCTCCGAAACCTCCTGACTACAGTCTCTGGTCTTATCCATCCTTCATGATTTAGCTCAGGCCCTTTTCCACCCAAAGGGCTCCCAGGCAGGCCATGCCAGAGTACATGGTTTGACTCTCACCATCTCTGTTTCCTGCACAGCTTTGGCATTTATTGCACATGGTTATTCGCTGGGGACTTATTTTCTACTCCTCATTCTTGCTCTTCACCCATGCTCATTTGAGACCAGCGTGGTCTCAGTCTATTTTCTTTCTGGTCCTGGGTGTCAATCCTCGATGAGAATGCTCTCACTAGGACATGGGGGCTCGACACCATCCTGGATTACAGACCTCAGTGTCTTCATGTCTGGGGCACACAGAGCCTCCTCAGATCTCTCTCAGGATGAAACAAGTGACCTTCTTCTGGGATCACCCACCACTACTGCCACACAGACCATGGTGGCAACACCCCCTGCAAATTGTGACGTTCCTTCTCAGGGAATTTGAAGGTCTGCGCTCCTCCACTCTACCTCAGGGCCTTTTCCAGAACTTTATTCTATCCCTGCCCCGTGCTACACCCAGCTCCTGGCTGGTACTGTTCCTTTTAGGAAACGAGCCCATCTCTTTTCTAGTTTTACAAAGTTCGTTCTTTTTTTTTTTTCTTCCACAGCAGGGTCTTGTGGTAGCGATGACAGGACCCAGCAAGCAGAGGAAGCCAGAATTCCAGGGTATGTTTTGTGATCTTTTTCTTCTTCTGGGCCATACACAGAGCTTGACTGTGTGAGCCCCAGCAGTTTGGGGGAGATATAATAAAAAGAGGAAGGCAGGGTTAGTGTGCATGTGCGATGGGGAATCCCCTGCCCTGTTCATCTCCTTCTCTCCTACTTAGCCACACTGAACCCCATCCCACAGGGTTGGGCCAGTCCGCGGATGCATTACCCTATAAAGAATCTGGACCACCAGGGAGCTCATGAGAAAGCTGGAACCTCATGGAACTCAAGGCCTATTGTCTCATGGATATAGAGAGGCCAAAAATCAAGTCTCTTCCAGAAACAAGGCTTAGCCACACATGCCTGTCATCACAGCACCTTGGTGGCTTAAAGAGGAGGATGGAAGGTCCAGGCCAACCTGGAGTACATAGTAAATTCAAGGCTACCTTGGGCTACTAGAAATATCCTATCTCAACAACAATGAAAGAGAAATCCTTTAAAAGTGGGGACCAGGGGGTTGGGTTTATACTTAGCTTTTAGGTTCCCAATGCTTTTGTGAACAAAAACCTAGCTGACCTTTCTGTAGGATACAACCAGGGCCTGGGCCACTGCTTCTCACTGAGCCTCATAAACCTGATTTCTTCTCCAAGGATAGCTGGGAAGATACAAGAAGAAACTGGGTGAGCAATAGGGAGAGAAGGAGGAAGAAAAGAAGACTGGGAGGAGGAAAGACTTAGGACATGAGGACATGGTACTCCTGGTTCAAGCCACCGTGGGATGTAGGGCAGGACTTGGCTGTTCAGGGCACAGTGACTGTAAGTCCACCTTCTCTTCTTTGGTGGGAACTCTAGCCACAGACTCTACTGGGAAGGTGGACTCTCACATATACCTGCAACGCCCTGCAACGCAGTCCATGTGACACTGAACCATAAGAGTGACACACCCACAAGAGTTAAACACACCCCGTCCTGGGCAGGGCAGACTGAGCCAAGACCAGAGTCTGCTCGAGCCATCTCTGACCATTTCGGCCATGCCTTGCATCACCACTGCCCAGCTGTCTGGGCACTGCAGGAGAAAGGTTCCTTTCTCCTTCAGCAGCCACATCTATTTCTCTTTGAAGGCTGTCACAGCAGCTCTTCAAACTCATTTGACTGGGTTGGAGCGCATCACACTGTCACCGGCTCAGTTTTCATTAGACGCCTGCTTCTCAGTTAGCCTAGCCAAGCAGAAGAATTCAAACACATGCACAAATTAAATCGACATCCAAACTCCACCAATATACAAAGCAATTTAAATGATATTCATTAGAGCGATGACAATCCCTGATGAGGCTTTCAGGAGCTGGGTCCTTCAGCTTCTGCCGACTCGGTTTCATGGTCACTGAGGCGGAACTCCAGCGACTGTACCTCCATTTTTTTTTTAAGCTAAGAAATGGCTCCTTCCTGACACACCTATTTCATTCTCTCTCTGTGCTTGGCTTTCTTGACCCAAGCTTCTCCAGCCCCAGCTGTGGGCCCAGGTATAGACGTGAATTGAACAGTCACAAATACAGGACATGGCCATTAGGACTCCTTTTTCTCCATAAATGGTCCAATTAAACCAGATTTCAGCGTCTCATAATTTCATTTCAGTTGGCCTGGGAGATCTCTAATTCACAATTATGATGGTCATAAATGTGTTCCGGGAATCCTGCTGTGGGGGAAAAAATGGAAGCAAAGTGTTGAAACACCATAATTTTTAAAAACATAGCACCCAAATTAAAAAGTGCCCCTTTAAAAAAAATTGTGTGTCGGTACTGGGGTTGGAACCCAGGACTTCGTGGTTGCTAGGCCAAGTCTCTGCCATTGAGCTACAGCCCAGTCCTATTTTGATTTTGAAAGAGAACAGAATAGCCATCTCACTGCTGCCAAGGGTTGCAAAGGAATGGGATCAGAGATCTGCAGAGCGGGGCTTCCCATGCCCCAGTCTCCAGTGCAGATATGGCTTGATCCATCACCAGCTAAGGAAGGGCAGGCAGGTTCTTTAAGCTTTGGAGTTTGCAGCCTAGCTGATATCCTCGTCAGGGGGATGGGCAGCAACTGCAGACACCAATGCCTGGCACTTCTGTTTATAATTTTCTTCTCAAGGTTAATTGTGTGTGTCCTTGGGCTTTGACCAGCAATATTAGCATGTGAAAATGTGGCATGCACCCATATTGGCAGAAGAAAGATTCCTAGAAAGACTGGAAACACACTTTCATCATGAAGAGGCAAAAGGTCTGGCTTAAGAAATCACCTTGTCAATAATGGCAGATGGCATCTGACACCTTCCCATCATTCTAGATCTGTGATATCAAAGGAGTCGCTGCTGGCCACATGTGACTGCTCAGCACCGGATACATGGCGAGTATAATATAAGAACCCAGTTGTTTAATTTTATTTCATTTATATTTGAATACTTATCACGTGGCATGGCTATTGTCTGCTACCTGGTGGCAATAAAGTTTGGATGGCAAATAACAGTGGTACCTAGCTAGGTTCAGTGAGATAACTGTGGATCTTAAATTGTAGAGGGGTCACCTTGTTGGCCACCAGGAGTGATTTATTAACATATTAGTTCATGAAATTATACAAAGATGGTAGAGAGGCAGTTCCTCTGATCTATTGTTAGATTTTACTTTAGCGGCACCTGGCTTCTTGGAGTAGAGGTAGGTTATAGATTCCCCATATTCCTTGCCTCTGGAAGCAGCTTTTCACTGAAGCCTCTTCTGAGATCCAGAGCTGTCACTAGGCTGAGTCAGCCTTGGGCTGTCTGGAACTGGCTCAACCATCACAAACTGTCAGGCAGCTAATCAACAACTTGGCACATCCATTGTCTTGGCAAGGTAGAGAACATGGTCTCCAAACCTAGAGCACTCTGGGATGGATGCCTTTGTAACTCGGAATGTGTCTATTACAGGGTTTTCTTGCCCTTGAGTTGTGTGTGTGTGTGTGTGTGTGTGAAAGAGAGAGAGAGAGAGAGAGAGAGAGAG
>LOEQ01000143.1:135128-145407 GCA_001685075.1 Bramus lutescens | reverse complement strand
TTGTTCTCTGAGGGCTGGTGCAGGTTCAGGTTGAGGTTGGACCAGTAGGAATTAGACAGGAAGTTGTTGTACACTGCCTTCATCTGCTCCAGGCTATCCGACACGGTTGTGTCCTCCAGGGGCACTGGGACTTCCTTGGTCTCCTCTTCATTCTTGATGGAACTACTTTCAAAGTCAGCCATCCGGTCACTGGTCTCGCTGATGTGAGATTCGCTGTCCATTTCGTGGCTGGAAAACTCAGCGGCTGGTGAGTTCTGGTAGCTTGGGCAGGCCTTGCTGAGTTCCTTCTCTGGACACACGTACTTGGCTGAGGGTTCTCCATCGGCCGCTCGCTCCTCAGGCTCTATGTCATCCTCTACCAAGGCGGCTGCCTTTAACTCATCGGAAACATAGGCTGCCGTGATCACAGGCAAGAAGGAGACACCAGAAGGTGAGAACAAAGAAGAGGAGAGAAGGAAAGAAAAAAAGATTAGTAAGGATTGAACATACCTAGAATACGTTCTCGGCTCTTGGGAATATGGCAAATGAGATGGGCACATTTATTTGTAAAATTAAATAGTTAAAATATGATGTTTCTTTGGAGCAAAAAAAACTGCTCTTCAAACATAATTTGCCACCTTATTCTTCTCAAGGGGCAACAGCTTGAAATTAAAACTAAATTTGAAATTAATGAAGCACATTCTGGAGGTGGCATTCACTTCTAAAGTAATAAATTACTTGTATCAACCTCAGAGACAGCAGTTCCTGTCTGTCAATTAATATGTCTTATGCTTCTCCTACCTCTAACGCATTTCCTAACAGACAGACTTACAATTTAAATTAAGCAAGCATTTTTTTTACTCATTACAGTTTTTGAGGCTGTCTTTAATAAATATAAAGTACAGAAACATCAATAAGATTTTTACCAAGTAAAAGGAAAGTTCATCAATTATAACAAATCAAAACCAAGGATTGTGGCTTTTTCTCCTTTTCTTCCTCCTAGAAAATAAGTCTAAAAGAAGCTCAGGGTAAGTTTCTTGCTAGGGACGGAACTTGAAGTGTTCCTGGGAGAGAAGACAGTGAGTGGCTACACCCCAGCACTGGCCCTGTTCCCCACATACTCAGTCACTGCCCCCCGAACACACACCACTGTATGGAATTATATCAGAGCAGGTTCAGGGAAATTGGTATGCGGAGCTCACTCCTGCTGTATAAATATATACAAGACCTGCTGGTGGACCTTACAAATGTCAAAGTGTTTGCTCTTTAGACTACTTTGTCAATATTTACTCAGAACAGGCTCCATGGGTATCCTACAGGGATTCTGTCTTTTTGGGGGCCTTGTACTAGGAATGGAAATCCAGCAGGCATTCCTGAGCAGGTGGATAGTGAGCCCAACATCTAGGAGTCCTAGAGGAAGCCCTAGCCTCCACGGGTAGCACTGAGCTCTGGGAACATCATTGCTGATGGGACACCATGATACAAGTTTTCTATTCTCGGGTGATTCTATACCTTGGTGGTTTTAGGTACACTGTGGTGTAACCAGCCTGTGTGAGCAACAGTTTTAAGCCAAAGAAAAAAGGGAATGGGGTGGGATGAGTGATTTTTTTTGTCTCATGGGTACAGGGTGTGTGGCACACACTTGTAATTCCAGCCCTGGGGAGGCAGAGGCAGTAGAGTGGGTTTGAGGCCAGCCTCCTCTACACACTGAGTTCCAGGTCAGCCAGGGCTACATGATGAGATCTTTACAAGTTGGCTTCAAAAGGCCAAACTGCATGGAGTGACAGGAATATGCTGTAATTGCCAGGGTGAGAAAAAGAGAATTCTTAGAAAAGGGAGGGGTGCCTTGTTTGTAGAATTCAACAACTGAAGTGATTTGCTCCAGGTGAATTTCATAACAGAAAAATAAAATTTAAAGAAATGGAGTGGATTCTTTGGAACCTACACAGATGCCTCTACCTTCCTATTTGATAACCACCAAATTTGCATTTGTCCTGACCACCATAATTTCTAAGCTGAACTGCAGGGAGACCACTCCTGTAGTGGTGGTAATATGGCCTTGGATGGGAATCATGCCCCAGCTTTGAGACAGGGCCTCTTCTCTTTACAGGCACCATAGGATGCAGGAACCTTGAGTGTGAAGCATAGGGCACCTTTCTGAAGTGGCCAGAAGAGCCAGGAGTGGTGGTCTACCCCTGTCAGTAATGCTAGCATTTGGGGAGAGGGGATCACGTGTTTTAGGCCAGGCTTGATAAACGTAGGGAGATCGTGTATCAAAAAGAAAGCAGGAAAAAGAAATGGGCAGAAGTGTGTTGCTGTGGTCTGCCACAGTGTGCGGTGCTGCAGTGAGCCTTGAGCCTGAGGCCAGGCCCTGAGGGGAAGGAAGCTCAGGGGACCATCACGTAGCCCAAGGGACACTCTTCCTACAGACAGTACAGAATGCAAATCATGAATTAGAACAGAAACAGGAAAGAACAATCTTAATCCCCCTCATAACTCTGCCCAATTTGCAGAACATTCTAGAAATCTTGACTCCCAAATGCCTTCAGAGATCCAACCTGGAGGGAGGTCATCTGCAGTCAAGTGACTAAGTGTTCCAATTTGCCTGGAACTTATTCTGGCTTAAGACTTCCTGTCTCTCAGGAGTCCACCCAGTCTGGGGCAAATTGATGAGGGCTGGTCACCCAGCACTGTGAGGGCTGGGGCATTGAGTGGACCTGCAGTCTCTCTTACAATCCTTGCAGAGGGCAGCTGAAAATGGTAAGAGGTGTTTCAGGCTCTGGAAACCCACTGTGGCCCCAACCACTAAGGAGGGACTCTTTGGATGAGAAGGAAACATGGCCTGCATTGTAGCCAGGGACTCCAGGGGAGGCAGGGCCCCCAGTGATGGGGACAGATGCTTTTACAATCTAAATGTGGACTATCCTTGACAAACTCATGTCTCTTCCAAACTTGGTCCTTTGCTAGTTTTAGGGAGTTATGACCTGAGACTGTAACCTTGTCAGCAGCATAGGTTCCTGGGACCAGGCTTTGGAAGGGAGGATCTGTTTTGGTTTCTGGCTTTGACACTCTGTTTTCTGCCTGGCAAGAGGTGCCCAGACTCCACTCTTGCCATCATGATGAAATGGTCGCCCCCAGAAACACAGAATAAAAATAAGCCCTTCCTCTCTCAGATTGCTTCTGCTGGGAAATTCTGTCCCAACATTGGGAAAAGAAAACGAATAGCAATGAAGTGCTTGTCTCACGGGGAGGCACGTCAGAGCCACCATCTTATGTCTCAATGCCACACACTGGGCATTTGCTTCTAACCTGGAGCTTGCACGGAGTGAAGAGCGGGAGAGGAATAAATCCACAGACAGCACATTGCAAGACATCAGGAACCAGAGGACGTCAACAGTGGACATGGGGGCGCCTGCAGTAGCATGATGGTATGGAGGAAATGAGCATTTGTTTCAGGATCTACCAGGCTCCCATGCCCTCGGTGGAAGCATGCACACATTGAATACCTGGGAGGATTTGGAAACCTATTTGTGTGCATCATCATTGATATGACCACCTCTCACCATGGGCTGTCCCAGCACACTCTGATATGCTCTTTCAGATAGACAACAGTATCAGAGTGTCATCAGTGTGATGAATGAGATGGATATTAGTATAGAAAAAAAAAGCAAGCCAAACTCCCTGGTCGGAGTAAAATCTAGCCCCGAGAAAAAGGAAGGTCTAGATTCTTGGGAGCCTCCCAGACTTTAGCTCCAGCCTTGCCCAGGCTTCTGAGAGTCCTTATATGCATCCTGGCACACTTTTGTGCCAGGAACCTCACTATCTAGCAAGAAAAGACCAATGGGTTCAGACCCAACCACGGGGACTACTTCCTGAGACTAAGATGCAGATACTAACCATGGATTCTTCCTCCATATTATAATAGATGCCCAAGAACGGGCATTGCTGTGTTGTGTAATCGCCACTCCTCTGAGGATGCCACAGGCTCTTGATCACTGAGTTTAAAACCTTGAGAGCCCAGCGACATGCTGAGTTCAATGTCAGCCTGTCCTATTTGGACCTTGTCTCAAACAAACAAACCTAAGAGAGTGGAAATGGGTCGGAGGAGTGGCAGAGGGGATGAATGGGTGGGAACATCCATTCACTCCACAGACAAGAAAGCTTATGTCCCAAGAGAAATAGCCTTTTTTCCCTCTGGGCCTCAGTTTCCCCATGTGTATAACAGAGAGCACCAATACAAGCATCTATAAGGGCCTCTTCTTTCTCCATTTCCAGGCTTCAGACTTTTTGTGAGCAAAGGGTTAAGAATTGAGCCATAATCTGTCCTTTCTGGTACATGGCCAAGCAGTCTTCCTAAGTACTATCTGGGGGCTGGAGAGATGGCTCAGTGGTTAAGGGTGAGTACTGTTCTTGAGGAGATCCTGACTGAATTCAGTCCAGGTTCCCACAGCAGGCAACTCAGAACCACCTGCAACTCCATCTCCAGAGGATCTAGGCACTGTCTTTTGTGGGCATCTGCATTCTTGTGTGTGAGTGTGCACACATGCATGCATACAAGTATGTGCATGCACACACATACACAATTAAAAAGAAAATCAAATCTTAGACTTTAGTTAATATTTTCCTTTGTGCTGGGGATCATAAAACCCAGGGCCTTGCATGTGCAGGGCAAAAATCACTCTACTTCCTTTTAAAAAATATTTATTTTATTATTTTTTTAATTTTGCTGGCATGTATGTCTAACTATTACATGCATGCCTTGTGCCTGTGAAGGCCAGAAGAGAGCATTGGACCCACTAGAACTGGAGTTATGGGTGCTTATGAGCTGAGAGTTGAATCTAGGTCCTCTGGAAGTGCAGCCAGTGTTTTTAATGGCTAAGCCATCTCTCCAGTCCTTTCCTCCCCACCCCCTCCTTTTTATAGCTAGATTCTTGCTATGTAGCCCAAGCTGCCTCCAACTCAGGATCCTCAGCCTCCCTGGTGTTGGGATTGCAGGCTTGTACCACTATACCATGCCTGAGTGCTTTCTTCTTTGGATGGAATCAAACATGCAAGGTCTCTGGTTGCACTGAAGAATTATTTCTAGACCTTGAGACAGTTAATATCCTGGATAGAGTAAGTCAGAAGGGGACACTGGTGGCTTTAATTACTGTCTCTCTGGATTAGTAGCTTTTCAGATGCTGATGCTGTCCCAGCACCCCACAGGAAAGACAGCCTGAGAATGTCCTATCATTCTCTTGCATACTTATTTGACTCTTCCATTGCTATCCTACTTCATGCACATATTTATCTGAATTCTTGCACAGCTGTCTGGGGATAGCTTCCTCACAGTAAGGAAGCATTATACACTCACTGTCTCATCTAGGAAGAGGTTAGCCCGAGGTTACCGTCAGCTGCCCAGAGTGGTATTACCAGCCTTGGTAACTGGACTGGCTATGCCTCTGCCCCCTTCCATCCCAGCCTGGTGCAGACACCAGCATGCCTCCATCCCCACTCCACATCCTTCAGTCTAGTACAAAGAGAAGACACAAGGCTGTTACAAAACAGCTGACTGCTCACATCACTCACCTGGGGTACTTCCTCAAGACTTCTCACTGGCCTCAGACAAAAGCACAAATTCCTCAAAGTGTGCCCAAGATCCTCCCTCTACTCTGTCCTTGTTTCTTTCAAGCTCATCTGGGCCTCTAGGATGTGGCAGGATCTCTCATTCCTAACCTCCTGCTGCTCACTGATGCCTCTGAAGATGGAAGCCCATTTCTGGGGGGAAGAAACAGGCAGCTTTGGTCCCTGCAGTTCCCACTGACATTGCTGGTCTATAGCCAGGTGCTAACTAGATGTCAACTCCATATGGTCAGGACCATGCTCCCACACCCCAGACTCCCCATCCCGGATGGCTGCTACATGGCCCTGTGTCCGGCTGTGCCAGTCAGTTTTCTGTTATTTAACAAAATGGCTAACACCATTTTGATGACCATTGTGATAAAGGAAGGGATGTACTCAGCCCATAGGTTTGGAAGTCTTGGACCCAAACTGCCCACTGCTGGCTTTGCAAGGGCTCCATGACAAATAGCAGACATCTACATCGAAGGAAAGGTCAGATCTTAGAACAGGACAGCAGAGAATGCCTCAGGGCCTTAATCCAAGACAGCACAAGAACCACCCTAATTTTATGTGAGGCAAACTTAAGAACCTCCCTTTAAGCCAACCCCTTGGTGGTCCCACCACTTGTTACATTGTCAAACGAAGGATCAAATGTCAGTATGTGAATCCGTAAGGGTCAATGTCAAATTATAAATCTATGGTGGGCACCTTTAAATCATTTGCATTGCGATGGCACAGATCCACAGTAACCACCCAACCTGTCCCTACAGGAGGCTCAGAGGAATATTACAATTGACTTCTTGCAGTCCCCCTCCCCACAAACAGCTAACTAGCTAAGGTGGGTTCTGATTCTAGGCAGCACCAGATGGTCTAGGGTGTGATGCTAAGTCCTTTCTGGATCCACTCTCTGAATGTGACTGACATGGATGCAGTATCATGCCTTCCCGCATCACAAGGAAGACTGAACTTTGCTGCCTGCTCCAACAGTGGGTGCAACTGGACTATAAGGGCAAAGGAGCTTCCATTCCAACCACCTACGGATGCATAAGAAGCAAAGAAAAACTTAGGCGTGGACAGAGACTTCCAAGTGAATGGTGGACTCGGGGAGGAGCACCTGTATTTAACATTTTTCCAAGTCACTTGGTGGATAGTCTCTCTTCATGAGGGTAGTCAAGTTGCCACGCCAGCTTCCTGACCTATATCCAGCTCCCACTTGCTCTGTTTCACAAGCAAAACCATGGGGTAGAAAGACACAAGGCACCAGAGTGCTGGGTTAGATGGCGGGCGGGTTCAACAGTAGAACCCAGCCAAGCGGAACCAAATAGGACACAGGTAAAAGAACATTCCTGAGAAAGAGGCTTACATCTGTGAGCATCTTTTAAAATCCAGCTGCCCAGCACTCCTGGAAAGGGAGGCCACAAAGGAAATAATGACCCTAGTTCACTATGTGGACTGGACAGGAGGGTCTCACATTCCTTGCCTTTGGTTGTGGGAAGGGATGAAGAAATGCTCAGGGTTTTTGTTGCTTTGTTGTTGCTTTTAAGCCTGATTTTCAAAGACTTACACTGAGCTATTTCTGAACCCTAGGTCTGGACATGGAAAAGCCCAACCCCAAAAGGGTATGGGGGTGAGTGTATTCTGGAATGCAGAGTATAATACTTCCAAGGACCTCACGCCTTCCCCCCCCAGGAGGCCTGCGGGACTGGAGGATGTGCTCAAGGGTAAAGAGCAGGCCCACCATAGCCTTAAGAAGGGCAAGAGGCAGGAATCCACTCAACAATATCTATCATCCTTGGATAAACTCTACCCTGGGTAAAAGGAAATTAATGCACCTCATATAAATATAAACATAAATACAAGCAGCAAGCTGAGGAACCCTAGAATTTCTTTCTGGGTAAGTCAAAGTGACTTCATCACACTGTTAGTGAGCTTACCCCAAGGTGAAGAGGCAACAACATGGGTCTGGGCACTCAGGTCATAGAGGCTGTGGGTAGACAGGTGGGCAGGGAGGGGGTACAGTTGGTAAGAAAGGGAATGGCTGCAACGTATTCCTAGGAATGATTACAAGTTGCTCTGCACATGTGAGCATATTTAGGGCTGAAGTTAAGGTTGTGAAGTTGGAACTCTAGGACCTGGATACAGCGCTTTACCGACCGTAAGGGGCTGCCCAGTAGAAAGAAGACTGGAGAACGTGCTACTTGGTGAGTTTAGATTGCATCTGATGCATATCATTGCCCAGAGCTGATGATGAGGATGCAATGGTGAGACTCAAGGTCAAGGACTTTGAGAAGCTAAGGAGGGGGGTGAAGGGGAGGGGAGGGAGCAAAGAGAAGATGAGGTGAAGAAGGAAAGATGGGAGAGTGGGCCTGGGATGGTCAGGGAAGGAAGAAATAAGACAGGATGGAGATGAGACAGGATGCAAGTTTGAGGTCACCTTAGTGCAAAGGCTATAAAATGGTGATGAGCCAGGAGTCTGGAATTCTGGTGTAGACAGAGAGGCTATGAGGGTAGCCACCAAGGTGGCCATGGAAATGAGGCCCCAAGGGGGTGCCAAGGGACAATTCCAAGGTTGGGGATCTTTTTGTTCATCTTCTCTGAGTTCCCAGTTTTCCTTCTTAAAGGTGTAACCAGCTAAGAGTTGACCACTCGGTAAACTGATGCACACAGCAACAGCAAAGCAGAAGCCAGGTGTGGTGGCACAACTCCCTAGGGATTCTGGAGGTTGAGGCAGAGGGATTCCAAGTGTAAGTCCTGCTTGGTCCACAGAATGGGTTCAAGGCCAGCTTGAGGAAATTTAATGAGATCCTGTCTCAGAGTGAAAAGGGCTAAGAGGGTTGGAGATGTAGCTAGATAGTAAACATTGCCCTGGCACATGTGGAGAGCCGAGGTTCAATCCGCACACCTAGGGAGGTGGAAAGGAATCCTCAGAGATTTCTCTCTGCCATCCTGAACAAAGAAGGCATGCTGATATCTAGGGAGGGTAGAGGAGGCCACAGTGGCCTCGACAGACCTATCTTCTCCTCTCCTGTGATCACACTGGAGACAGGAAGATGCCAGGGACATGCCTCAAACTGGACAGCTATTGGGCTCTCCAGGACTCATACACATCACAAGTCTGTGTTATGGAACACAGATCAAATTTAAAGTAAATGCCAAAGCCTCCATGAGTCTCTAAGTCCTACTGTTCTAGATAAGGTGCCAACATCATCAGGAGGTGTCTGAATCACTACCGGCTGCCTACAGGGACAGCTCTCCCAAGGGCTTACATCAGAGAGAGCTCCAGGACATAGGTGAGGGCAAAGTTCAAGAGCCTGGACCATGGAGAGAATAAGCCACAGGTGGATTCTACACTGCATTTTCTTCTACAAAACTGTGCCAAGTCACAGCAGTGTAGGGCTGGCTTTTAGCGCTTATTCTGCCCCAGGCTGGCACCCTTCTCATCTCAGAGGTGACTATTCTTCGCCATGAACAAGAGAGAGCAAGCAGAGTGAACAGCAAATTGGCCAAAGTCATCTCCTGGGTCCCACCAAATACTTCATGACGCATGAACTAAGGTCCCATCCCAAGATAAAGGACCTCTTTAAATGCTGTGTGCCAACTGCACAGGGTTTTGTTTCCTATGGAAACATCCAGGTTCAGCGTGGTCCTGGGCTAGCTCTGGGCTCAGCATCGTCCTGTAGGGTCTTGAGTGGGTATCTCTCAAGGCCACGACTCAGGTCTTGTTACCTCTCAAGAGAAGCCTTAAGGTGAAGCATGGTGAAGGAAGGCGGAAAATTAAAGGACAAGGAAGGAGGCAGTGAAGCCTACTCCATTGGACCTTGCAGGGGGTGTCTGATGACGCCAGCTGTTTGTGGGACTTCTAGGAAGGAATCAGGTACAGCAATGGCCAAGCTCAGCTCTACCGAAGAGCAGCACTGCTTAGGAGTTGCCAAAGGATTGCCAGTGTTTTCTCAGCAGGAGGCCAGTCAGTGCTTCCAGAGGGCACTTTGGATGTTTAGACCCCAATGACTGCTAGTGGCCCCTCAGTCCCCAGCTGCCGGACAGACTGCATCCCAGGAGCTGAGTACAGACAGAGCCCTTGTCAGCTCAGTTCCCATTCTCAGTGATCTGTGTGGGTGGTGGTGGGGTGGGGGTGGGGTAACAAGTTCAAAGTCTTCAGAAATTCTCACCAGAATCTAACCGTAAAAACAAAGATGGACAAATGTAGTTGATGCAAGAATCTCTGCCTGGTGAAGACTGTTCAGGAAAGCACTGGAGGCTGCGTGCCCCTGGGTTATTTTTACACAGGTATCTAAGAGTGCTGCAGACATCATGACAATTTACTGTATCTACTGTGGGCTGATTTGGGACTCAAGAAGGCTCCTCAAGAACTCTCTTCAGATGTCCGAAGAGCCCACAACCAAGAGCTTTGGAGCCATGCAGATGCAAGGGCCAGCATTCGATGCTAGGTTGACACTGGCCAGTGACCTCTCCTGGTGACCCCAGGCTCTTGGCACTCAAGACAGGGGGATCTACTTCTGTCTGCTGACTGGGAGAGAGATCAAAGCATCAAGAGTGAAAGAGAATGGGAATGGGAGTATGGCTCAGTGGTAGAGCCTTGCCTAGAATCCCCCAGTGAGGGGCTGGGGCATGGCTCTGTGGTAGAGCCCCTGCCTAGACTCCCCTAGTGAGGGGTTGGAGGTGTGGCTCAGTGGTAGAG
>LOEQ01000143.1:108416-123001 GCA_001685075.1 Bramus lutescens | reverse complement strand
GAGGGAGGGAGGGAGAGGGGGGGAGAGAGAGAACTTTCCAAAGCAGGTGAACGCATTACAGCATTACAAGCCTAAGAGGGATCTCACAAGCCTTCCATTGATTCTGGTACAATCTGATCGACTTCACCCTCTGATGAATGTGGGCTTTTCAGAGCTACAACTAAATGTTCTACACAAGACTTCCCTAACCCTTGTCACTGGCCAGATCTATATATGCTGTACACCAGAAATCTATTGAGATAGATTAAAAACCTGCAGGAGAAACAGAGCCTCTTCAATAGAGGTGAGGGTTTATTATATTGACTACTAATGTAAGTTAACTGTATGCATTTATGGATGCTTATAGATCAGGGCAGTTTAATTTGGACCAGCTGGATATGATTATAACTGAACATGATTTTTTTTATATCACCAAAGATGGACTGAATTCAACATGTGTGTGTGGGGGGGGATCCAAGTCTGTAACTCCGTACAAGGCAACCCCCAGTGGGGTTGACCTTAGGAAAGCTCGCCTGGGTGGGTACTCTGCTGGTGGTCACCACCAGTCTCTGCCCGGTTCCTGCAGCTTGCTCAGCGGGAATGTTTCATCCTGACTGAACAGTGCAGCTCCAAGGCTACTGCTGAAGCAGCTCTGTGAAGGTGTCTGCAGGGAAGTCCTCTAAGGAGGATGACCCAGTCCCCAGTCCCCAGGCTGGAGGCTCACATGGCATATGGGGGAGGGGGGAGCTGGTGAGTGTCAGCAGCTCCCTCTCTGTGGATCTTGGTAAAAGGTCTGCTCCTCCATACTCTCCCTGCCATGATGGGCTAACACCTCTGAAACCAGGCTCCTACGTAAGTCCTTCTTCCCTTAATCGCTGTGCCCAGGTAGTCAGTCCACAAAATATCCAACCAAGATCCCAAGGGGCCAGTGCCCTGGTGGCCTATGGTTGTCCCACCCGACACCCTGAGGGGCCAGTGCCCTGGTGGTCTATGGTTGTCCCACCCGACACCCTGAGGGTGTGATGATCTACACCACCCTGAGGGCTGTGGTGAAGATCTATAGTAGTCCTACCAGTTCAGGGTCTGCTAAGTGCCTCCTCTGATCTCATCCGAGTTAGCAGAAATCTGCTTCTCAGGAGAGATCTATCCCCCAGATGTGCCACAATGGTACCTGTACACACCCCTGAACGGGTAAAATGACCACTTACAAGATTCGCGGTGACAAAATCAGTCAGGGAGGCGAGTCCTACTGATTGTGGAGCGCTGACAATAAAACGCGGCTGAGGAGTTCTGTCAAAATGTAAGATTATGCAAAAACACCGTGGAGAACACTGCTAATCATCTGCTTGTGTCAATTACTTGAAGGGTCTCTGACAGCATATTTACATTAAACACATTTCAGAAGCAAAATCCTTAATGCTATATCGGAATAGTCTTCATTGCCATTAGCGGATCTCTAAAAAATCGCTTCCCCCACCCCTCGGCTACAGGGGGGAAGACAGCGAGACAAGGCAGGCTGGGCCTCTGCCCATGAGGGGGAACTTGATGAGCATAGAACTCTGGTTCCCAGACGGGAAGGGTGAGGCCAACTCAAACGCAAGGGATCCCTGTCGCTGGCACTCTGAGAGCAGAGGACAGGGCTCACTTACACCCCCCAAGCCCTCTCAGCCAAATGAAAGCAGCCGTTTCCCCTTGGCCAGAGTGGTCACTCTCACACGGTCAAAGTCACCTCCCTAATGCAGAGTGGCAGTTACTGGAGCTGAAACAAAGATAGGGTACAAAGAGCAACACTATTCCTCTCTTCCCAGATACTCAGGTTGCTGAGGAAGGGGGACAGGATAGCAAGCTGATGTCTGGGCTACACAGTGAGTTCAAGGCTAGCCTGGGCAACTTAGTGAAATCCTGACTCGAAAGGAAAAATGCAAAATGGCTGGAAGATATAGCATTGCCAGAGTACTTGCTCAGGTCACCTGGGCCTCCTGGGTTTCATTGCTAGCAATGAGATTTTAAAGAAAAGAAAAGGAAAGAAAAGAAAAGAAAGGACCATAACACCTGCTGGGCTGTGTGATGCTTCCTCTCCAGGCCAGGCAATCTTATCCATATGGGGGGCATGAAAATAAACAAAATGAATAGCATAGGCACTGGTTGGTCTGGCTGGGAGAGGCCTGTTCATAAAGGCAGTGGCCTGGCCTTGGCATTGTTATGGATCGAGGAGAGCGCCTCAAGGCTCATGAATATAGCCCCAGCCCTGTGATGCAAGAAGTCAGAAAAACCCAAGGGCCCTGGGAAAACATACCTGAATCCCCTCATAAGTCACACCAGCACGATGGTCATGTGACAGCAACAGCCATCCGGGTGCGTTTGGAGCACTTTCCTGAACCGTTCTTCAGCTGGCTGCCTCCTCTCCCTTTCATGTGCCCTGAGGTAGGCTGGGTCAGCCCTTGTAGTGTGCTGCTCAGACAGGTCAGTCAGTGGGAAGCCATGGGCTGAACTCAGGTGCCTAGAGATCACTCCTATTCCACACCAAGGCTGCCTTAGCTAGCCCCAGTGACTGCAGCCCTCAGAAAGCCCTTCCTACAAACATGAGATGGCAGCTCCTTCCTCTTGTCTTATATTTTATCATATTGAGGAGAGAAGCCAGGGTAGGGCTGTGTGACTGAGCTACATCTCCAGCCCCTTTCAGATCTATTTTGAGATAAGGTCTCACTAAGTTGCCCAGGATGGCCTTCAACTTGGGATCCTCCTGCTGTAGTACACTGCACAGCTCAGATGACAGACCTACGTCACCAGACTAGATATCTGATGTCATCTGTTATAGGTGGAACAGGAAAAGGTCCAGCAATTTTAGAGAAATCTGGCACGACCTGAATCTAGCAAATGAAGATTCCACACCACAGGAACTGGGGTGTTCGTCTGGTGGAAGTTGGGGGGGTTCCAAAATGCAGAAGAATGGGCCTGTTATGCCTGATGCCCACATTATCCAAAGGCCTATACATTTGGGGGCTGACCCTTGGGAGCAGCCTTTGTGATTGTACCCTAGAATGTAAGGTAGAAGATAAGGAAACCCAAGACTCCACATCACATTTAAACTACTAAGATATGGCATGGGGCAGGGCCAGTGGCACATACTAGTTATCCTAGTATTCAGGATGATTACGATTTCAAGGCTAGTCTGAGCTTCAGAGAGAGACTTTATCTTTAAAAAAAATAAATAAATGAAAGGATGAAAGAAAGAAGTGCACAGGACACAAAGAAAACAAAACAGGATATGCACCCACTCACAAACCGCCAATCCAAGGGATTCAGTAATTGATATTACTTCAGAAATCGGTATATATTGTTTATATGGAAATCTTTGTTTTATGAAGTAAAATTCACCCTCCTCATCCTCATTCTCAAGAAATATCTCTAACTGACCGTTATAGAGATACTGTATAAATGTATAATTTTAACTACACACACACACACAAACAGAGAGAGAAAGAGAGGAAGAGAGAGAGAGACAGAGACAGAAACATACAGTTGTTCAGAGATATCTGTAGGGATTGGTTCTAAGATACACCAATGGAGGATACCAGAATCCAGAGGCACTCAGGGTCTTCCACAACATAGGAAGTGTTTGCCCAAGCCCCACATATCCTCTCAAGAACTTAAATTGCCTCTGGATCATGCCAGAGCCTAACACAGTAGAAATGCCCTATGGATTTCTGCAGCTCTACAATTTCTAGAGTAGTGGCAAGAAACAGAAATTCCACCATGGCCAACAAAGAGCCATTTTATCTGATTTCTGTTTTGTTTTGGTTTTAGTTGTCTGGGGTCTTGTAAAGAGCCCAGATTGACCTGGAACTTCAGATCTCCTGCCCCAACCGCTTATGGATGCCAGGATTGCAGGTGTGAGCCACTATGGGTGCTAGGATTACAGGTATGAGCCACTGTGGGTGCCAGGATTACAGGTGTGAGACATTATGCCACCCACACACACACACACACACACACACACATTTTCCAGCCAAGTGTTCACACAGTTGTGGTACCTATCCCCAGTTGGACATCGTTGTTCAAAGTGAGATCTCTCTTGAAGATACCACGGGTTAGCATAAGAGCATCAAAAGCCAAACACTATAGTTGGACACGGTCCAAAGCTGCTCATTTCTCAATAAGCAGAAATAGGAAGTTATGAGGCTGGAGATGGCTCTGCAATTAAGAGCGCTGACTGCTCTTGCAGAAGACCTGGGTTTGATTACCATCACCCATAGGTCGGCTCATCATCATCTATGACTCTAGTCCTCTAACACTCTCTCTAGATTCTGCAAGCACTGCAAAAGCATGTGGTGCACAAACACACAAATAAGCAAACTCTCATGCATATAAAAATAAAAATAAATCTTACAAAGAAATAAGATGTTACAAAAACACACCGTGGCTTGGGTTCATTTTGGTTTTTAAACATATGTATTATGTATAAATGTATATAAAAACCTATACAACCCCCCACAAAAAAAAAACCAGCTGGGCTGTGGTGGTGCACACCTTTAATCCCAGCACTCAGGGAGGCAGAGGCAGGCAGACCTCTGTGAGTTTGAGGCCAGCCTTGTCCACAAAGTGAGTTCCAGGACAGCCAGGGCTACACAAACAAACAAACAAAAAACACAAAAAACTATACAAATAAATACACACACACATGCCCCTACCCACAATGCACAAATGGAGGTCTGTATGCATCTCTTACCCTAAAAGTTATTCTTCAAATACATTATCACATGACTGCAAACAAAGACGAGTGAATGTTCAGACAAGACAAGCCAGCCAAAGTTAGATGTGACAACATACATCTCCAATCCCAGCACTCCAGAAACTAAGGCAGGTGGCTCAGGAGTTTGAAGCCAACCTGGTCTACCTAGGAAGATCATGTCTCAAAAACAAAACAACAAAAGGAGAAAGTCATGGTATGGAGTGTGTGTGGGGGGGGGTCAGATGTTGACTCAGCCCACTCCTAATACTAACTATCCACTTCAGCAAATCATTCCTCTGTTGAGACACATAATCTTCCCCTTGCAAACTGACCCTTGGATGAGGATCCAAGGGTGAGGGCATGCCATAGCCTGCATCCCGACATTGGTCACACTGCAACACAGGTTAAAGTCAGAATCCTTTTTCTTTCAGACAATAAAGAACTGGTTTAGCACTTGGTCCACACAAGAGTCAGTATTAGATATGTCCAGAGCTGAGAGACCAAGAGCAAGATTCTGTCTCTAACAGCATGGGCAGGGTATCATCTTGAGAGCTCGTCGGCATCCTTGACCGTTATCTCTCAAGGCTCCTTGGGGGACTGAATCAGCATATTGGGAAGTGCTCCACATCTACTGGGCGCTGACACACCTATTCTCCTTTCTTCTTACTCAGAGAGAGCCAAGATCTACAAGCCCAATATCGCACGTGAGGCCCACCAAAGAGCTTGGCAAGAGAGAGCCCTCTGTCTCAATTGTGATAGGATTCAGTTTGGGCCAATACCAGTAAAAACAAATGAGTTTCAGAAATATATTTTTCTAAGGACCCCAGGGGAAGACAGAGAAAAGGGATAAAAACAACCAGCGTGAGTGGGTCCTTCCTAGGGACAGGTGCTAGTTCAAGAGTTTTTAATGCCTTGATCCACACACGCACATGCATGCACATGTTCTCTCCAAGAACCCAGGGTGCATAGTTTAATACAAACATCACAGCTGGGTTCTCCAAGAAACTGGCTCCTGGGGACACTGCTGACTATGCAGGACCCAGACCAGCTACCTGGCTGTAGTTTCACAGCGCACATCTTTCCTCTTCCACTTTCCTAGTGGCCCTTTAGTGCTCTGCAGCTGTTTATAGACAGGCTCACCCCGCCCCCTACAAACTGTCAAACTGGGACCATCACCAAAAAAAAAAAAAATTAATCTCGGGTTTTTGAAATATCAAAACCTTAGAACGTATAATTAAATTAATCATCATAAATTACTTTTTAGCACCAAGAGTTGGATTTATAATATCATTTTCAAACCTCTCTGTGAGATTTAAATATTTTATGGCATATGGAGTTGGAGGGAAATGTGTCTAAGGGCTTAAATATCGCCACAGAGCAACCGACTTTGACAAAAACCATAGCACAACTGTTTCGAAGGTAGTTTGTAAAAATTATTTATTTCCATACCAGTTAATTATGATGGGAGTCTTTGTTGAATGCACAAGCATTAAAAAAGTGCTGATATTTTATGCATCTTTAACTGGAGCGAGATTCCCTGCAGCGCACTGGTAACTCCTTGACATTTAGCATTCACTCACAGCAACTGTAATAAGGGGTTTGATTGCTTCCTTTGCAGATGCAGTAATTTAATAACTGTGATCAGTTGCATAAATTTACTATACAACCATCTTAAGTTAGCCACATTAAAATTAAGCAAAATTGTAATCTGTTGACAGATTATCACTACTGAACAATTGTACTGAAAGTGTTTTAGATTAGCAAGTGGCACGGGCATTTGTATTTTATAAGCTTGTAAAAAAAAATAAAAAATAACAGCAGTTTCCTCCTTCTGCACCCAGATCCCCAGTCACCCCTTCCCCAGACCGACACACACCACACATCTCAAAACGGGATCCTTTCATGGAATTCCAGGCTTTCTATTCAACCCTCTGAACCCTGGACTGAGATATCTGAAATGTTTTACATGGTGAATCCCACCCTACTGGAAGGAAAAATAAATAAGAAGCAACGTGTCACGTTCTTCTTTCTTCCTTCCGTTTATGCAACTTTGCAGCCATCGCCTTTGAAGGGCCGGGCAACCTCTGGGCACGGAACACCTAGAAATAAAATGAACGGTTTTGTACCTTGCTAGAGAAAAACACAAGGTGCCCGGTGCCCAGAGAGTGAGGACTCTGCCGAAGGTATTAAGGAAGACCACACAGGCTCCTTCTCGGTTGCTAAAGAGCCCCTCACCTAGGCTATGGGGTCGCTCCGCCCAAGATCCAAGGGTCTATTTGGCCTCCGGCACAGTGGGAAAGAACAGGGCACCCAGAGACCTGAGTTCCCGCTTTGCACCCCTCTGGCTGACTTTTCAGAGCGATGTTTAGCCAAGCAGGGAAGTCAGAATAACTGTTTCTGATACTTCACGGCAAATATCTTTAACCATCTGTTTACACTTGCCAAATATGCCTTCAAGTTTCCAATTTTATCAGTATATAAAAAGAATATCTGTTTTTAAAAAAATTGTAAATATCTTGTGATGTATCTTTACATAATTCAAGAGAAATTTAAGGTTTTTTTTTTCTTCACAGAAAGCCAGCAAGATCCCAGATTTGTTTAAACTTTCATTTACATAGAGGTTTGGGGCGGGAGCCACAAAATTGGGGTATGCACGATTTTTTGGAACGCCCAAATGTCAAAGGTGAATGCCTTGCTTATGCAATGAATGAAAACGGGGTGGCTTCCTTCCTGATGTAACTACCCAGACATAGCCTGTCATTTTAGAAGGAGCTGGGGTGGGGGTGGGGCTCTCTTCTACACAGGTGGCAAGCCAAGGCTGGGCTGCAAGCTTCCTTGGGAGCAAAGACCACTGCTGAGCTTGACAAATTGGATGGGACTTCGCTACCAAATTTCCTGCCAAGAGGCCTAACAGTCAAGTGTCTGTCTCCTTCTCATCACCGCAGACTGATGCTATGACTTTGACATAGTGTCTCCGTTACTTAAAGATGGAGTTGATGCAAAGTGATGGAGAAACGCGAGGTCTGAACAACTTTTAAGAGCCAAGCGAAAGCACCCTTCCACCATGGGCTCTTTCACCCCAATCGGTGATGCGTATGCCTGTGTGCTAGTTGTGTATGTGCACATGCATGCATTCGCATGTTCGTGTAACAAAGATCTCATTAAAAAAGCAAAGAACCTAGGTTTCAACAATGGCCACCTTTACCAATCATCCCTTACACAATAAATGGGAGGATACCCTCAGCTAGGTTTGTTTGCTTCTAATTATAACTAATTGTGCTCCTAAATATGTTCTTTAGGGTTAACCACATATCAAAGAACAGGTAAGAAAGAAAGAAAATGCGCCGGAATTATTAAAAGAAAGAGAAACACACTAATCACCTAAGTAGCGCACTCATTTCAATGTTTAATAATATTTTTTAACATCCCAGCATACGCTGCAGAATCAAAAATTACCCACAGCACCACCTGTGCAGCCCCTGGGACACAGGATTTAGAGCTCTCCCATGCAGTCCCAGAGTCCTCATTTCTAAATATTGTTTTGCTATTTCTTGGTATTCCACCCCATCCCACCCCTACAGATTAGGAGCCAAAAACATTATAGTAAATTTTTTTTCACCATCACAGCCTTTTAAATAACATCTCCACAAAGCCCAAGTTAATTACATAACCCAAGTGCTTGAGGAAAAAAAAATCACATATATTTCTATCATTCTGGAAGCTGCTTCCACCCGGTTTTGTTGTGTACAAAGCATATGAACTGAGTGTGGAGTGCCAAGGGCCCACTCTGCTCCCCAAGTCTGGGTGGGATAGTGTGCATGCCATCATCCCCTGGATCGTTTCCATCTGCTTAGTCCTCCCCTCTTGCTATACTCAGCTAAGGTTCTGGGCTTTGTGTTGTCTGGGATGGAGCCAACTGCATATGGCGGATGAGCTGCTAAAGCAATACCAAGGAATGAGGAGGGACTGGGTCTGTGAGGAGGAGTCCTGGTCTACTCCGTCACTCAAGCCAAAGGAAGAGCTAGGGTTCTGATCTATTGGGATCTGACAATTAAAACGAGGTAACACCTGGCCAAGGCCAAGATGCCGCTCAAGCCTTCCGGACTGGCCTCCCTCAAACTCTACTTCAGATGGTGGGTCAGTCGTATACAAACAAAGCCTTAACAGAAATGTTACCAAGGAAATAATAGCCATTTCCAATGATAATACACAATTTTAGCCCCGGCGCTTGGCTGATTTAGGTGTTCGGCCAATGTGTCAAGCAGGCTGCCTTCCTGAGGTGGGCTTTAANGGCTGCCTTCCTGAGGCGGGCTTTAATGGGTAACTGGCAGGCTCTGGCAGCCTTATTTCTGCTGTAGATTTGGTCTGTCATTGAGTATCCAATACTTGCCATTCATCTTTGATCTCTTTGGACAGGCCTGATCAAAAGATGTCATTTGACCCTACTCCACTTGGCAGAAACTTGTATGACTCTCATAAAGGGGCCACCCCAGCTATAAATAAAATGACATTATTATTTTTCTGTCCTATCATGTAGAAGAGACAATTATGATAATGTAGTGTCTGTCATCGGGAGCCCAGCAAATTGCTAGCTCTCACGCAACTGTTTAGCTTTCTTATTTGTTTTTTGTCTGTTTTCCTCCATTTCAAGTTGAAAATAAAGCGGAATTGAAATCCCTAATACTCTGCCTCCCGCTCCAATCGTCTCAGGGCTCCTTCCCATGGCAGTAACAATGCAGGTGTGGCTAGCAGCTTGCATGTGTCAGCAGTGGGCTTTGGCTGCCTTGGCCACGCTAGGTAACAATGGGATCCAGTCTGCCCTGGAGTTCGGTGTTTTAAAACCAAACTAACCTCTGGAATTAGAACTAAGAGATGCAACTGCAGCTAGATAAAAATCACAGGTAGGGCCTATTGTGTCCCTAATCAACTCACAGCAAGGAGAAAAACAATATATGATAGAAGGTTTACCCAACAGGCATGATAAACTCAACCCAGTTTGCACTCCATGGAGGAGTCCTCAGTGTAGGGTCACCACTGGTCCAAGGATGTGTAATCTTTTCCAGTGTGGACTCATAAGGCATCAGCTCTTAATCTATTTCCGGAACTAGAGGCTTGGGTGCCGTGAGTCTGCCTCCTTCTGTGCACAGGGCTCTGTGGGTACCCAGGGTTAACAGTAGACTACTAGCCTCTCGATGACGGTAGTAACTGTGTGCCAGCATGGATCAGGAACAGTGAGTTATCAGCCCACCATGTGGCAGGAACATGGCCTGCTGTGCAGTCCTTCCCGAACTGTGGTCTTGCCTCAGAAGAGCGACTGGCGAAACACCATCAGGGAGAACCAGACCCCAGCTGTGCCTGCGCAGAAATGACATCCCTAAACAGAAAGCGGTAGCAAGACCCTTGAAGGTATGTACCAAGTAAAAATTAATCCAAAGAAAACAAGGCACAGTGATTAACTTAATGGTAGCACCCGTGAGGGCTACATCAGAACCTTCCTATTATCTGCTCAGGGCCCACTCACTGTGACAGGCCACCTGTCTGTCACCTTCACTAATGCTAAGCCAAAGGTTTGCTCTTCTATGAGCTTATGACCATGGAGTTGTTCAATCACAGGGCCTCCTGCTATTGCAGCCGTGTCTGGAACATGGCGAACTGGAGAACCGCTGGGCATGAAGACACACACACTTGCTTTTGATCTTCTGGACTGCACTGTACACACTGGAGAAGGGTTCAGGGAGCCCAAAAGTAGAAAGTGCTGCCATTTGCCCATTCTGGCAACAAGGTATAGGCAGCCACCCAGGAGCGCGAGGTTGGTGGACGCGTAACTGACAAAATGGAAAGACGGAAGAGACAGAGGGGGCAAATTCTGAATTTGTCTGCAGGAGGAAAGTGGCCTCTAGCTAGTCAGAGACCCATAGAGATGACGTTGCAAGAACAGGAGCCTGAGGCAGAGCTGATGGCGTGCTGGGGCATGAATGAGACTCTCTTGATGGATGCATGAATCATTTCTACAAGAGCATATCTCTATGTTCTGGCACAGCGGAGGGGTCAAGAAAGGCCGGAAGCAGTATCCAAACCGGAACATGAAAACAAACAGTGGAGAAAACCCAGCATCCTTTCAGTCATCCGGACCAGATGTCTGTCTCAAAACACCAGAAAAGACGACTCCCAAGACTACCAGTGGCATACTGTTTCATGAGGGGCCGGGTACCCCCACTTTCAGGAAGCCACCTTGGTTCCCTTCACCTCCTGGGACAAGTAGCTTACCCTTTTTCACATTCATGTCTTACTCAGTATCCATCTTGGCTATAATGTCCGTATCAGAAGTACCTACCTGCTGGAGGTTTAGCTTACTGTTAGAAAGCTTGCCTACTGTTTCCAAAGGCCCTGTATTCATTCAATGATGGAATGAAAAACTCATGCCCTCTGACCTCTTTAAGACTTCTTATCTTAGAACAGCACCTGCCAGTGCTGGCCTGGACACCTCTGGCTCGGTACACAGCTGCTTAGACCAGCTCAAGACATACTCCAGTGTCCTCCAGGAACTGTGTCAGAGGAAAAAACAAAACCCACCTATAAGCATTTTCCTTCCTTGAGCTTAAGCAATGCCTCCTCTCCTGTCCCCAGAACCTCAGATCTTCCTCCTCATGCTGTCACAACATCACACGGCTTGCTGTGCCCCTACTATGTCCCCCAACTTCTCCTGCCTTTCTTACACCCTGGACCTAGGTGATGTTCCTCTCTTTCCTCCAAGCAGCCTGTCAGGTGTCAACGAATCAAAACTATAGACCTGAGTGAGCCTGGAAGAAGGAAGGGTAAAACAGGGGCAGGTAACCATAATAAGTTTTCTTTGGGTCTAAAAGCACATGGGGCTAGTCTGCATACATTTCCTTTCTGTTTTGATTTTTGGTGTCATATCTATACCAGGCACCAGCATGCAGAGAAGTTGGCAAACACCTGATATATGTATGGACACAGGGACCTGGGAGACTTACACTCAGGGCCGGAAGGACAAGAAACAGAAAAAAAGGCAGGATCCTCTGGTCTCTGTGGTCCAGATGGCATGGTGCCAATGGTCACGTCAGGCCTGGGTTCATGTTCTTCTCTATCTGAGCATCTCTGGGACTTAGGCAAACGACCATGCCTCTCCAAGCTCCTGCTCTTTCTTCTTGAAATTGAGAATCCAAGCATTCTCCATCTGAGAATTGTTCATGGAATTATGCACACAAAGCACTTAGCACAAAACCTAGCACTGGGCAGACGTTCAATAAAGAGAAGTTATTTCTGGTTGTAGAAATGATGTTTCATCTGCAAGGATGATCCCTACGGTGACAAGGGCAGGATCTCCATGGTGACAGAAATGGTCCCCCACCAGGCCCACCCGTGCAGCTGGCAGAATCCTGAAAAGCTCAGAAAATTCTTTCCAATGCACACAGCTGATTTGAGTCTGGGAAGGAGAGCAATTCACTTCCACAAGGTGGCAGCCCTATTGGGTACCTTCCATAACCCAAAATTCAATCCCAATCCCAGGTCAAGAATTCCATGAGCTAGAAAGCCAGTTAGAATCTTGGCTAAACACAGCTATTTTGTTTTTTCATGCGATAAGCCTCAATCACATTGGGCAAGGAGCGGGGATAATAGTGGATAGATATTAATCCACCTGACATTCTGGTTGTGAATCTATACATGAGTTCATGTTCCAGTAACAGATCAAAAGTAGTACATCCTGGAGGCAGGAGAAGATGGACAAAAGAGAAAACAATAGGTATCAATACACTGAGGAGCCCTGCTGGGCCTCAGCTCCACTTTACCAGGACAGAGAAGCAAGAGCTAACGGGAGTCTGCAATAAGGTCTGTGGCTACACAAGTTTGTTCCTTATGGGAAGAGAAGACTTGGTGCTACAGCACCCTATCCTGCATTCATAGGCAAGAAATGAAGGAGAAAAGGCTGGGGGGGGGCAGGACCTGTGAGTCTCAGGATGGGAATCAGAAGATAAGCAGAATAGGGAAATCCAGTTGAAGATCCATTTAGAGCCAGGGCTGATGGCACATACCTGTTAAACTTGGTAGACTGAGGCCAGAGAATCACAAGTTTGGTGGTCTACCTAGGATACTCGGAATGACAGCCTGGGCAACTCCATGACCCCTTGTCTCATATAAAAATAGGGGTAAGTAGAAGAGCCTCTGACTAGAATCCCCCCAGTGAGGGGCTGGGGTGTATCTCAATGGTAGAGCTCCTGCCTAGAATCCCCCAGTGAGGGGCTGGGGTGTGGCTCAGTGGTAGAGCCCTGGCCTAGAATCCCCCAGTGAGGGGCTGGAGGTTTAGCTTGCTGTTAGAAAGCTTGCCTACTGTTTCCAAAGGCCCTGTATTCATTCAATGATGGAATGAAAAACTCATGAACAACAGCCAATTATCTTGGCATCCTGGCTTCTCCACCTCCCTGCCTTCCAGCCTCAGTTTTTCTATCTGTAAAAGGGGAGTGATGACATGACCTTTTCCTAGGCAGGGGGTGTTCTGTATGCTCCTTTCTGTAGGCTATGCCTTGGCCCTTTTGCGCCCCCTAGTTTTGAACTGAAGAAGTCACCAGATCCCAGCTGAACTCAGAGAAACAAGAAGAAATTCACAAGGGACAGACCTGGAGAACTGTGTCCGCTGACCATGTGAACCGCTGAGTTAAAATGATCGAATGCTGAATATAACTTTCAAATTATTTCTTCAGATCTGTGGATGCCGTGAGGGCGGTCCCCCGATGGATGGCTCACACCAGAACTTTCTACAGGACAGAATGTTTTGTTGTGCTGGCTATCCATGGGCCTGCTCCAGCACCTCCTAAGTCCCCTGAGCCTGATGCCACATCCTGCCAGGGCCCCTCCTGACCCCATCACAGACAGACATTTTCCTTTAAGAAACTTCTCTACTTATGGTGGTGTCAGGACCCTTCTGAGAAGCTCACACAAGGCAACAAAGGTAACAACCTGAACTGTCTCACGGCCTGAGGGGGCGGAGGGGGGCATGTCCCAGCCTGAATCGTAATTATAAATTATTCCCTTGTCTGTCCTGTCTCTTTCCTACTGATGGCTTCAAAGGAGAAAGTGTCCAGTGGGCACCAGCATTCTTTAACACTGCCCCAACACTTCTAATCTTTCAGATGAGAGATCTAGTGTCCAATACCAGCTGTAGGCAGGCAGGAGAATCCAGCTCAAATTTAATGACATTGTTTGATTTCCCCACATTTATTTTTATGGTTATTTTCTCTTTATGGCGAGTGATTCTGGGTATTCATTTGCAGGAGTGACACACTTTCCTTTTAAAAATAATTTATTTGAGTTAAAATGTGTGTAAATAATAACGTTCAGGCAGTATGTGTGGTATGAAGATACGTTAAACGGCATGGCAGGTGTGGGGTACAGGGTGCTGTGCCTGGCTCTGGGCAAATCACAATCCCAGAGGATTCTGGGAAGAATCCCTCGAGAGGGAGGATCTCGGTCTCCTAGTTAATAAGAAGGATTTGCTAGTAGGATTTCCAACACTCAGACTTCTAAGGGAATTTGGGCAGCTTCCTTAAGAAAAGCTCTGAACTGCCAGTTTGGGAGGTAGCCGTTATGAAGCCTTGATATGGATAAAGATGCTAATAAAAAATGTAAAATTTGCATTGAGCCATTATCATTAAAGACAGGATAATTCATCTCCAATGCCCTGCTCCACGGCCTGGCTTCTGACCAGCCCCAGTCTCTGAGTCTGTAGTGCTAGAGGGTAGCACCAGAGCCTGGGAGACACGCCTGCCATGTGTGGATCCAGGGTATCTGGCAGGGACACGGCAGGGATGTGCCTGCCATCACCTGCCCGTCAGGCTACAGAAATACCTGCTGTCCC
>LOEQ01000143.1:73370-96001 GCA_001685075.1 Bramus lutescens | reverse complement strand
ACCTCTGTGACAGAGCTCAGCAAACTGTGGAGTGTGTGGCAAGCAAGCATCTCACACAGGCTGGCCATTTAGTTTCCAGGGAAGCTGGGGAAGCAGTGTGCTTGCTGCTTTGAGGAGATGGGAGCACACGGGCTCCACTAGGAAAGACAGCTTCAGCAGCATGCTTACTCTGCCCTAATAGTGCCCGCCTTTTCGCCTCTCTCATGGTAAACAGTTGGGCAAGTTCAAAAGAACAGCCTTCCAGAATCCCACGCAGCCCTAAGCTCTGATAGGCATCTCGCTAATATGGAGCAGTGCGCACAGGCAGGGAAACAAGAGCCTCCAGGGCAGACAGTGTATGTTCAGCACACACAGAAGGTAACCTGTAAGGTATGGCTGGCTTGGGCAGGTGGGATCTCTTGCCTATGGACTCACACTCTGAGGCATCAACTTTCTGTTTCTTTCTTTTCTTCTTCTTCCTTGTTTTTTTTTTTAATGTCAAAAGAATCCAAAGCCATTACAAAGAGATATAATTGAGCATCTCTGAGATAGTACCATTAGCCAAATACTGAAGGGGACAAAAAAAAAAGAGTCCACAGTAACCTTTGACATGTATTAGTCAAATTCCTCCAGATCTACAACTCTGAGTCCTAGCTGCGGAGCCCACCAGCTGTCCACCAGTGTCCGAGAACGGAAAGGTGTCTCAGTGTGTTTTCAGCCATGGGAGTCACAGCCCACATTTGGGAAAGAAAGCAAAATGAGAAAGTGAGATCGTTGAAGACATGATGAGTTACGTCAACACGTCAGGATAAATACAGAAAATACAGGAAGTCCTTGCTTTCTTGTGCACAAAGACAAATTTGGTTACCAAGGAGAAGGAGGGAAAAGGGAATGTGTGAGCAATTGGCTTTATCCTGTTTGGAAACATGAGTATAAAGCAAGTGATTTTCAAATCCCTTCTTTAGGAGGACTAAGATTGTAAAAACACTGACTTTAACAAAGCCACACACATACTTCATGCACACATGTGCACATGTATACAAGACACAGCACATATATAAGTGGGCAAGTGTGACAGTCTGCAGGCCATCTACATCTTATCTCATATTGACAAAACAGAAAAACAAAAACTGGCAAATGGCTTAAATTTCAAAATCCAGTATCCAGCATGAAGCCAATTATATTGGGAAACAAATTAAGAGAAGTGAATCACTGGGGTCTGTTACTTGCTTAGCGGTGTGCTTTCCGTGAGTTTTACGGGTGCCCTGTCTCCAGTTGGGTGTGCAAACCAACAGATCTGCCGTCAGCTCACTAAGGCATTTGACAACATCATTTCAGAACCTTTAGCTATGGAGCTATCAATAATTAAATGCATTCACTTCACACTTTGTTCTTGTGGATACCAGCTATTTATCTCTGTCCTCTGAAGAAGCTAATGGTATAATGGGCAAAACATCAAGAATAATTAAGAAAACATCACCGTAAACTCTGTCAAAAGAAGCAGAACTTTTGCTAGGCCCTCAGATGGAACCCCTGCATAGAGGAGCCACCCACTGCCAGGACACCTCACTGGGAAGGGGGAGGAACAAAACCACGGAGAGGTTAACTCGCTCAGCCCTTGAACCTACAGCTGCTTTGGGTCTGTGCTCTGGGAAAACCCAGATGTGTCTGAATAGTGTTAGGAGTGAGAAAGGGTCCTTGCGATCACCTCTGTCAGGTCAGGGAGCCGTTAAGGGTCAACTTCTCATGCTGAAAGGTTGCAGAACTGTGGAGCTCCTGAGAACTGTCCCTATCTAAATGGCTCGATCTGTAGGGCACTCATCTTACATAGACAAGGCTCCTTTGAATGACTAGCCAGCATTGAAACACAGGGCCTGAGCATATCTCAGCACCTGGAATGGCTGGTTAAATCATCAATAACAGGCTAATCTTTCTTTAGCAGAAAGTGTCTTCTTTTATATCCAATAAAAAATAAAAAGGGAAATTGTAGCCTTTCCTTCTTACAACAAGAAGTCAGGCCCGCCTAGTATACAAAGCTCCATACACGAGATTATATTTTAGAAGTTACGATTAATTGCAATACCATTTACACAGTGGCGATATCACCGCATAAGGATAAAGAATTGATAGGAGATAGCCTTGAAGAGGCAGCCTTGCAGATATCTGTCACCTTTCTGCACATCCTTTCAAAAACCTTTATTTTAGTTGTCACCTAAACGCAAGTGACTTCCAATCATGGCTCACCAATCTCAGCCTGAGATTGGATGATCCGCTTCTTGTAAGAACTAATGTTAGTGGCTGCATTTAAACTTCCAGACGCCACGTTTGCAGCAAAGTCAATGGTCCTGTTTTGCCATTAAATCTAAAAGACTTGTCAGGTTGGTGGGCCCACCAACTGCAATGAAAATGGGAATCTTGTTATCAAAGACAAAGACGCAGACACCACGAGACTAAAATAAGCTTCCCAAATTCAAAAGAAGAACTGCTTTGGGCCTGGCTCTATCGCCACTAATTGTCTAATTACTTCTTGGATTAGTCACCTAAGCTCAGAGCAAGAAGTAGGAGACGATGGTAATTTCTTACTGCACAGATGAAGGTATCAGTCTTCTGAGACATCTTGTGCGGGCAGAGCTCAAGTCTGTGCCTGGATCAGAGAACCACAGTCACCATCTTTCAGGGCGAGGGGAGAAACGAACAGAAGATGAGCCCTGGTAACAGGCACACCCTGCAGTTAGCGTATACGCAGCTGTTGGATGCAGCCAGAGCTGAGGCATCTCGGATACAGGCCTCTGGTTCTGTACCAGAGAAACCGGTGAATGGTTCCCAGAAACTCACATACAGAAAGCAAAAAAAAAAATAAAATAATAATAATAAATAAATAAAAAATACTTTTTAAACAGTGCTAATAAACTGACCACTAATAGCTGTGAACCTCTAGGAGGCTTCAGAGTTCTCACCTCTGAAGGTGAATTATTTATAGTCCTTGGGTTGCTCACTGTGGTTACAGGCTGGTGTCAAAACTCAGGCCCAGAGGAATTCTGTGTTCAGGAACACCCTGCTGTGCAACTCCCTTCCTGACTCAAGCCCCAAAGCTCCCAGAATAGTTAAGAGAATGAATTGCGGTGGCCCCCAAGGCCAGCTTCAGGACCATCAGCTGGGGGTCAGCTAAGAGCAAGACTGCAAGCTCCCTCAGAAACTGTATTCTTTTGCCCATCAAGCCCAAACCACTCCTCATTCTAATGGGAGGGGGAGAAAGAGCTGAGACACAACTGGGAGGAGGAAAAACAAAAAGAAAAAAAGAAAAGAAAAAAATCCCATTATAGCCAACTTCCCGGAGCCCCAGCCTTGGATATGAGTAATCACAGAAAATGTAACATCAGCTTTTCTTGCTTTCCTTACCCGGGGTTCCTCCTTTATTTCCTTTCAAAAGGGGTCAAATTCTCCTCTGTAATTCAAAAAAGCTGCTTCTTGGTTACTAAAAGGATGTCCTCTCTCTTTAACGGCTCTGCATTCCCTGGCAATTTAAAATTTGGAGTCAAAAATAAAACTCGCAAAACCAATAAATAGACAAATAAATAAATAAAAGGAAAAGAAAAGGATACAGACAGTCTTTGCAGCTGCCTTCAGCAGGCCCCAGTCCCCTCACCTGCCTTGCCTCCAGGGATTCCAAGAAATCTCTCAAGCCAGCAAGGCAGATCTAAGCAAGCTGGAACTGCCTGCAGGAGCCTCTGGAGGCAGCATCCTCGTGCTGGGAGGTGCTGCAAAAACATGGACCACTGTGGATGCCTGAAGACCCAGCGCCAGTCAGTGGGTACCACTGGAAGTCCGGGGGCGGGGGTGTCACAGCATACAGGCCTGGTAGAGGACACACACTGGCCACAGCACCACCTCCTTGTCACTCTGCAATTCCCTTGTCCCCTCTCTACCACCTAACCTAGCAAAAGGGAATGGGTGGGGGAAATGTGGATGTCGTGATGCTGTGTGGTCTACATATCCCTCTGGACTTAAAACATGAATGAGCTTTTTATGGGAGGTGAAAGGCCACTCTAAAAAGAAAAAGAAAAAAGAAAACAAAACGTTTCCTACTCCTTTGGGTCATGAAGTCGCCTGAGCAGGGAAGCTGGTCTGGGCACACACACGTGCATAAGAATGGGGCCTCCATGGCAGTTCCTGTTGGCAGGAATGTAGAGACATCCAGAGAAGGTGAGCTTGGGACTCCTGGCATTGGCCCCTTGACCGCAGTCTGACAAGAACAGATAGGAATGCCCAAGCCTAACTACCATGCTGGCTGTAGTGGTGGGGGTGGGGGTGGAGTGATGAGAGATGAAGGAATTGCCAGAGATGGGCTTCCTCAGCTCTCTGACCAATGAAAGGAGAGTTATATGAAAAGAATCATGTCTGGTGCGGTGCACACAACTAACTGGTCTTCAAGAGCTGAACTTAACTAGGACTTAACAAATGTGTCTTCAGCCAGAGACGGTGGCACAGGCCTGCAATCCAAGCGCTCTGAAGTTAGGGCAGGAGGATTGAGAGCAGCCTAGCCTGCATTTGGGGCTAGTCAGGACAACCATGGTGATAACGATTGCAAAGAAACACAAACAAAATGAAAGAAATGTATCTTCAATGAGCTAAGGGACGTGCCTCGGTGGCAGAACTCTTGCCTGATACATATGAGGCCCTGGGGTCAAGCTCCAGAACAAACAAATAAATAAATAAAAGGCATGTAAAAAACACTTCCATAGTGAAGCATATACTATTTTCGGTTCACTGATGAATTTAAAAGGGGCATTCGTTTTCTTTCGTTGCTTAAAATAGCTTACTTATTTACTGGGTTTGTCACTGATATTTCATATACGCTGTAGAGTTGTTTCTTTTTCCTTTAATTAGTATTCACATGACCACCAAAACAATCGTAGGGCTGATGGCATCAGGTGGACGTGGCTACGATGCCACATGAAGCACCACCACTACAGTCTCCTTGGAGGCTGTGCCCTGTCATAATGAGGGCAATCAAACCTTCCCATCAAGGCTCGTGTTCTCTGGAAATGTCGTGGGGAAAGCAAACCACGGAGAGCTTCAGGGAAGACNGCCAGTGGCCACATCCACTTTCTCCCTGTAGTCAAAAGCTCCATGTTCCTTCTGTCTGCCTGTCGTCACCTACAATGGTCAGAGCTGCCTGGTCAAGCAGGAAAGTGACAGTCCATTGATTTTAAGTGACCATCCAGTTTTTGGGTTTCCATATGAGGATATGTGGTACCTTCTCAGGGAGGGGCACCTGTTTCTAAAGTATGACCACGACTGTGTCCTTGCCCATGCCTGCTTCCCAGGCTACTAGAGCTGCCCCCTCCCCAGGGCAGGGATGACCGCAAGGGAGGATGATGAGATGCATGAAGGAACTATGCCCCGCGCAGAGTGTTTCCTTCTTCACACTCTCTCACTGCCCCCACTGAGGCCAGGTCTCCGGAAAGAGAAGCATTTCCTTTTACAACAGTGTGCATGCTCTCTGCTTGGAAGCAAAGGTACCCTCTCCTCCTATGCCCCTGTGTCGTGTTATTACATCACGACGTGAGATGACCTTCCTCTTCAGCTATCACTGAATCCGGGGCCTCCTGAAGATATGAACATTATAAGTTTTATTATTACATCTGAAATTTCATGATATGCTTAACAACTGGATAGAGAGAGAAACAAGATTGCTGCCCTCCTACCAAGAGCCCCAAGGCTCTAGTAAGGAAACTGCTAAAGACTCCTGGGAAGTATGATCAGTTAACAGTCCCACTCTCTGATGGGACACAGCAGAGGGAAGGACCAGGCCAGGTCTGAAAGCTAATCAAAGACAATGTTCACCTACTAAATAAAAGGACACTATCAGATGTAAATCAAGATTTCACTTTTCAGAGTAATGATGATATAATCCATATACAGATTTTATCTTGGGGCTAGCCCACTGTATCTGGGAACAGAGATGAATAGCCGACTTGCAGGGAGCCACTGTTCAACAATACCTAATTCTCCATGCAGGGGTTGGGGCGGGGGTTGTTGGGTAAACTAGAATCATAGGCTCATTAAAGAGCCCCCAGCTCACCCTTCTTAATTTCATGGGCACCATGGTAGAAGCATCGGGTTGGGCATAGCAAAAGCCATCGTGGGTCAGGATTACCATCAGATTAACCAGCCTATTCATTATATAATAGAAAGAAAAAAGGGGTCGAAGAGATGGCTCAACAGTTAGTTGAGAGAGCATTGACTGCTCTTCCAGGGGGGACCTGGGTTCAATTCCCAGCACCTGCATGGCAGTTCACAACTGTCTGTAACTCTAGGATCCAACACTCTCACACAGACAATCATACAGGCAAAACACCAATAAAATAAAAATAAGTTGAAAGAAAGGAAGGAATGAAGGCGACCAAACAAAGTTGAAGGCCATGTTCAAAGGCACAGGGAGTTGGGGCCACAGTCAACGTGAGTGGAGAGCCACACTCTCCCCAAAAGGACCAAGAACAACACAGGGATCTTCCCAGAACCACTGGGTATCATGGACAGGATGTGATATAATGACCTTGAGGTGCAGGAGTTCATCTCCCTTAGGAATGGAGCATGGTCTGGACAGACACACCCATTCAGCTCTGGTACCTAAGCCCCACAGAACCACAGCATGTCTGGATTAGTTCCCCCCCCATATTATCTTTACCACCAAATCAACCACACTTCCAGCATGTGGAGTAGCTGAGCTCTCCAGGGACACCCATTCTAATGAGCTCCATGGTCCATTCATTCTTGGTAGCAGCCACTTTGTAGTGAAAGGGAAGTGGGCCTGCTTTTCATCCCGCCCGGCTCCGGCACAGCTAGCTTATACCCCGAAATAACAACACACAAATTGTATTCATTTAAGCACTGTCTGGTCCATTATATCTAGCCTCTTTTTGGCTAACTCTCACGTCTTAATTAACCCATATCTAGTAATCTGTGTATCACCANCTGTTCTGTCTTCCCCTCCTACCTATGTTCTGACCTATCAGGCCAAGCAGTTTTTTTTTTATTAATTAACCAATAAAAGCAAAAGATAGGTAGAAGACACTCCTACATCAAGCAACAACAACAAAACACATAAGCAAACTCATCTTCTCCCAACTTGAGCCCACATAGCCACCCGGTGGCCAGTGGCCAGGCCAGGTTCAGAGAACCTGAAGAATATGTCCCAGAGATTCCCAGCCATGCTAAGCGAACCATCTGGAGACCACCCAGAGAAGCCAAGCCTCCTCTTCCCCTGCACCCTTCACCTTCCCTCTCCAGTCAGCTCCCTTAAAAATGGTCCTGCCAACCACCTCAGCCAGGTTCTCAGCCGAACACTAATAAGCACTTGTTTGTTGAACTGAAAAATCATTACCACAGAACACGTCAAGTAATGAAAGATGTTTTCCTCAGAGAAATGTTAAATACTTCACTTCTTTCACAAGGAATGAGTACACGTGTTTCCAGATAATACCTCCCTCCCCACCCACACTCTCAGCCAGAGTCTGCAGTTCCAGGATCCACGGAGAGCAAGCTCATGAGGCCTGGCTCCCAGGAGCAAGAGCACAGCTCTATTTTATTTATTTTCTTTTGCCCAGCTGACTCCACACTGGTTCTATTACTTGTGCACGTAAGCATCTCCATAGGAGCTTCCGTCAAGTAACAGGAGTCCCGGCTTCCTTTTACTATTTTATACAGAAAAGCTAGGGAAAACGACAGTACTGTGGCCTCATAGATGAGGCTGCCTTAGGACTGGCTAACTAATATATATGAAAGAGCTAGTTCACTACAGGCCCAGAGCAAACACAAAGGCAGGAAACGAATGCCATGAGGAGAAAACCCTGGTTCCTGGGGAAGATTGCTAGGCACTCCACCTTCTCCTGGCAGAGACGTGACTCTCTGCTTCCTTCTAACACTCTTTCTTGGCAGATGAGCATCCGTTGTCTTAAGTGGGCTGGGTCCTTTAACTTTCAGAATGGCTGCACCTACAGGGGAGCCAATCTAGTTAACTTGTGCTCCTTGTTCTCATGGGTTAGGACTTCAGGATTTCAGGAAGAGCCAACTTTAAGTTTATGGCAGCTGAGATATGAACATCCAAAATGACTTCTGGGTAACCTTGTCACACTTAACTACAACAGTGAAATACAGGTTACTTGGATTAAACACTCCACTACCAGGTAGACTTTCAGAGAGCAGGGAGTCTGGGTTTCTAAGTCATACATTCTGACTTTGAAGCAGGGTTCATCAGTACTGGTTTATAATACTAGTGCTCCTCCAGAGACGGGCCTAGGCTAATTCTAATTTAATGGGCACCAGGATAGGAATAGGGTCCAACAAGAATGACAGATGAACAGTATTGCCTCTGTCTCGATAAATCCCTTGGATACAGAAATCTGTGTACAATAAGGCAGGATCGGAGACTAGGAAATCCCTACCAAACCTCGCATGGGTACCAGGCCCTTTCCAAAGAAGAATTGTGTGCCTTCCACCTCCCTTTTTCCTTTTCTCCTTCAATGAGTCACTTTAACAGCCACTGGGTGTCACCTGGGGCAGGGGCATGAGACTCCAAACAGAAGACCAGAAAGGGGGGGGGGCTGCCTAAACTTCTCAGAGCTCGGACTTTTATTTTCTCTGGTTTTGCTTCTCATTTAAAGGAAAGGGCTGCTATTTAATTTCACTAGCATTAAAGGCTGACACTCTTCATATGTTAATTCTCAAATGTCCTATCAATATATCAAGAGGAACTTTCCACATGAGCCCTTCCCTGTGAACTGCCAGGTTTTTGGAATAGCTTTGCTTGACATTAGGCAATGTGCCTTCTCAGCATTTACTAGACAAGGGAAGATGACAACTCTTAAGAAGCCCTCTTCAGGAGCTGGAGAGAAGACAACATACTGTGGAAGACCTGAGTGTGGTTCCCATGGAGCACATCCTGGAGACTCGAGATCACCTGTAAGCCCAACGCCAAGGGATCAGACGCCCTCTTCTGGTCTCTGTAGGAACCTGTACTCACCTGCACACACACACCCACACACGGACACACACCACTGAAAAGAAATGACTACCCCAGGTCTGTCTCCAAACAACCAGATCTCATGGGGGAAGGAAGCACCTCTCACCTGCTCAGGCCATCAAAGGAACTGCTCGCACCCTTGCAGGGCACCCATTGGACTCTCCTGCATAGCCAAGCCTGGGCTAGTTGGTCATGAGCAAGCAATGCACCAGGCCCTGAAGGTGAAAGACAACTGGTATGTGGTCAGAACACTGTAGATGCTTGAGAGCCCAGACACCCACCTCTGGTGGAGATACCGACTCAGAGACAATAGTGTCGCTTGCAGTCAAAGTCGGAGGTCAAGTTCTGACTAGGCATACCCTCCAGCCTCCTGAAGAGGTCATTCCTCTTTGGGGCACCAGTGTCCGAGGCAGGTACAAATGCATTTCTGGGTCATTTGATTCTCACCAAAGGCCCAGTCTGCATCTTCCAAAGTGGGGCTACCGAGGCATCATAGGAGAGGGTGTATGTCTCCTCGCTGGGACTCTCAACAACAAATCCCAGTGCTAGTACATGCGGGGAGCTCCAGATGGGGACACTACGGCCTTACTCTACGGTGCCCCGAGAACGCTGTCTCTAATGCATTTTTTTAAACGTTGCTTTCTTTCTTCTCATGAATCCTAATAGTCAAGCCTTTTTGTGTTCTGCTAATTTTAGAAGCCCTGCTATTCTTTGGGAGGAGAATGGTGTGAAAATCAAGCAGAGTACCCAAAAATAAAAAGAGTAGATCTGTTTCAGGGATTGCAGCATGTTTAACTGGAAAGCAACTCAAGATCTGCCACTTTCTATCTCGTCTTTAATACATTTCCCCAATTCCTCTGGAATATTTTAGCTTCACAGAGAACAAGAATGAACTTCCTAGTCTATGAATATATCTTTGAGGAAACACGGGTGCTCAAAATGATCTCTCGACCCTGATTGGAGACTCGGGGGGGGGGCTTTTTTTTTTAACAGTGTGCTGGCCCCAGGTGGAAATGATTGGCAAGTTCCAGGTTACACAAGAGATGCGACACAGACCTTGTTCCATGGGCCCTAAAGGTGGACACTTTGTGGTGTGTCCTTCCATGGTCCCAACTTTTGCTTTTAGAAAATTAATCCTACTTAAAGAATTTGGTTCTTTCAGGTTCACCAGAACATTTGAAAGACAACAATCCTGGCTGGCTTGGTCCCAGCATGGTCATGTGATGATGACCAGCAGCAATGGGAAAACAAAACATAAGCAGTCTGTCTCTAGTAGTTACCTGAGGACCCGAGCCCAGACCTTATTACCAAATGGGGATGCCAAGGCTTTGCAACAGAAAGTTAGACTCTGTGTTAAGCCCTTCATGCAAACAATAAATATTACTTCTGCTCATAACTGGACTTTTCTCCAGCATAGTCTTTGAATGTTGAACCTTTTTCAATTAATTAAAAGCCATGCACTGCAGAGTGCATATTTTATCAGCCCTCAGCTGCTTAAGTGTCTAGAAAAGACCAGGCCGTTTTTCTTTCTTTCTTTCTTTCTCTTTTTTTTTTCAGGCAAACCAGAGCAAGTACTTGCAAGGGTCATATCTTTTTAATTATCTTTTCTCTCTTTGATTAATTATTCCGTCTGACAATAGCGTGTTTCTAATGCTATTCACCTGCCTTTGATGATTGACAACTTTTCTGTCTGATTCAGAGCAAACAGCTGCTGCCACAATCTCCTAGCAACCCGGGTGTGATGGATGAGCCCCCAAGATGGATGGTTGCAATAAATCATGTCTCCAGCCATAAAACTGAGAAAAGGGGATAAGAAGAAAAGCAAACCAAAAACAAAACAAGATTTCTCCCCATGAGTGCACTCAGTTCCTTACCATTATACCTGAACTGCACTTGTACCTATTAACAACAAAGTTTTCCTAATTGGAGGGGAAAATAATGGAAAGGTGGCATTTGTATCAAAAGTGTTTACAATCCTTTCTGCAAATTGGCACTTGTACTCTTAATTACCTCCAACACCGCCCAGTGCAAGGGCAGATGATCAAAGTTTTGCCTTCTTCCATGAAGTCTCAGCAAGCAGCAGCAGCAGCGACTGATAGAACCTGATGTGATTCCAAGCACCAACAAAAGACGGATCTGATGCTACCTGGTTTGAGGCAGCAGCTGGGAAACCCCCAGAGTGAACCCTAAGCCAGGCACATGGGCAGTGCAAAGCATCTGAGTGCTAATAAAGTTATTTCAAAACACACACACACACACACACACACACACACACACACACCACATGCACAGAAAGAGAGAATGAGAGTCTGAATCCCATTTCTTTCAGATGCCAATTATTTATTTATTTATTTATTGATTGATTGATTGATTGATTTATTTTGCATGTTCAGGAACTTTTTTCCCCACAAGCCTCTAGGCACGTACATTCAGTCCCTCCACAAACTCTAGATGCTTTTGTTTTTAATAGGTGTGTGTGGGGGAACTCCATGTAACTTTCTGTCTCATCATTTTTAAAAAACGAATGGTCACACTGTGAGTCACATAAGAAGCCTTCCGTTTCGTTAGTAAACTCAAATAAAGTTGTGTACAGAGTACGAACGCGGCTCCTGACAACTGCATTTGCACCATCGGGGCTTCCGTGGTTCAGAAAACTGGAGCACGGAGGCCACAGCCTCTCTTTTCCTTTTCCTCCTGGGGAGCCAGGCACCAAGGCCTTGAAAACAGAAGAGTAAAGGCCATCAAGTTGCCACAGCCTACCTCCAGACATCTGGGGGCTCCAATGGCAAGCCAGCCTGCGTCCCTAAGTACTTCCAGTAGGTGGGGGTGTCCCAGTGCACAGAGCTTGAGGGTGCAAAAGCAGCAGAAATGATTAACTGGCAGGCCCTGCAAACAGCTGTCCACATCAGTCCTGGTGGGGGTCGGGGGGGGCCAGCTGCAGAGAACAGAGTGCAGACACAAAGGAAAAGAGGCTGCTGGGAGCTGAGGCAGGGAGCCGCAAAGGATAATTTTTTATCTCAAATATTCTTGAGACATACAAGTGTTTTTTTTTACTTCATTCTCACACTACTAACCAAGCCAACCGGTATTTTTTTAAGTTATATTGTGCTAAGCTATTTCAATACAGATTTGAGAAAAAAAAAGCATGACACAGAATTTAAAAAATCAGACAAGAGCTCGGTAACTATGGATGTTTATATTTTAATGATTGGTACGTGACTGCCTCCATGGGGGAAGAATGACAGAAAGAGACAGACAGACATACAAGCACACGCACACACACACACATATACAGAACGCGCGCGTGCGCACAAGAGAGAGAGAGCTTTAATGCCAATAATACACACTTCATTTTCCCCCATGTCCTTTAAAATTATTCAAAATTAAAACTTCATCCCTCCCTACCTTTATGTTTTGGGGGTCCTCTATTATAAATACAAGGGGGCTCCTGTCTACTCTGCAGCAATGAGAGTCCAAGGCCAATCAATGAAACACATACACAGACACACGCACACACACACAGCCTATAGCCAGTCCCGTCTGGTACAACTCTCAAGTTACAGGTTTACTCAGCAAGTCTAAATAATATTCAAAGTGATAAATGGCACCCCAAGCCCAGCATCTACCATCAATCTTTTTTTAAAGAACATCCATCTTCAATAACGTACGTTTGAATCATGTGAAGCCAGGAGCCCTGAGACTCATTTATCCCACCCCTCACACGCGGGGCCTTGCTTGAATGATACCTGTCAACTGCTTTCCCCACTCTGGACTAAAGGGAAAGAACAGAAAGGGGGGAGAGAGAGAGGAGACACAGGAAGGACAGGGAAGTCATCCAGTGTCGGAAGCTGAGCAGTGCAGCTCGGCTGATCATATAAAGGAACATAGCATCTTTGGTACCGCGGCCAGTCCCTCATGGCACAGCACACATCCTGAAGACAGCCATACACAGTGCAGGCTGGAGCCTCCCCTCTCCCTACCTCCCCTCTCTCCACCCTCTGCCTCTCTGAGAGCAAGCCACACTGTACTGTACTGGAGGAGGAGGGGACAACTGGGCTTCCCTCCCCTTGCTGTTGTCTGACCGAGGCCCATATGATAAATGACATATGTCATTCTGTCAGGAGGAAAGGGTGGGTCAGTGATGTATGAGTCCGCTGAAAAGGAAATCGACTGTTTGGCATGGTGAGGCTCTTCTCCACCAGGATTTAGTTTCAGAACTCTGAAATGAATTCTCCGACGTTTCAAGTGCATACTTAGGGCAGGCTGCTGGGAGGCCGGGGGAAATCGTGCTTTATCCTCCCCTTGTCCTTCCGATGGCACACACACACACACACACACACACANAGATCCACCTGCCTCTGCCTCCTGAGTGCTGGGATTAAAGGCGTGCACCACCATACCCTGCCTACAATCACTCTTTAATTTAAACTAGACATGAATTATGGGCTAATATAAGTTAAAATTAGTTAATAAGAAGTCTGAGCTAATAGGCCAATCGGTTTAATAATTAATGTAGACCTCTGTGTGATTTCTTTGGGACTTAACAACTGCGGGAACTGGGCAGGACAGAAACTTCAGTCAACATCTGTGTGTGCACGTGCAGGCATGTGTGCGTGCCTGCATATGTGTGTGTGTATTTTGCTTGCACATGTGGATGTGTAGCATATGCATAACTGGTGCCCAAAGAGAACTTTGGATCCTCTGGAACTGGAGTTACATGTGGTTGTGAATCACCCATGTGGGTGCTGGGAACTAAGCCCAGGTCTTCTGCAGGAACAAGTGCTCTTAACCACTGAACCACCTCTCCAGCATGATATAAAAGGATTTATTTTTATTATTTTTAAGTATGTGCATGCTTGTGTGTCCTTGGGTGCCCATAGTGTCTATTACAGGGCATTAGATCATCAGGAAGTGGAGGAGGTACAGGTTGTTATGAACCATCTCATATGGGTTCTAGAAACCCAATTCCAGTCCTCTGCAAGAGTGGTGTGTACTCATAATCTGAGAACCATCTCTTTATCCCCTGTGTGCGTTATTAATTGAGCACAACTCAATGTCACCTTTTATCACTAGCCTTCTTCCTGCCTTTCACTGTTACCCAATAACTTCTTCAAAGGAGGAAGATTTTCTGTGGCCCAATTGCCTTGGCCCACAAAGATGTTGTCCTGGAAATCTGACTGGGAACCACAGGAGATTAAGAAAGACAGAGATGGGGTTGGAGAGAGCTCAGCAGTTAAGAGCACTAGCTGCTCTTCCAGAGGACCTGGGTTCAATTCCCAGCACCTGCATAGCAGCTCACACCCGTCTATAACTCCAGTTCCAGGGGATCTGACCCCCTCACACAGATCGACATGCAGGCAAAACACCAATGCATATAAAATAAAAAGAAATTTTAAAAAAGACAGATACAAGTACCATAAAGCTGGGATTGGGTGGGCCATGGGCTTGGATGGAGATAGAGCAGTAGCCTGGAAATTCAGCACTTCTGTACATCACGGAGGTGGAGGCAGTCAGCTAAGCCGGGTCCAGAGTCGCTGGAGGGGAGCAGCCTTGGGAGAGGCGATAATGCAGGCATTTGGGACAAGGAAGCTCCTCTTGGTGCTTTTGTACATTTGCTTTTTGCTAAAGGTTAACTGTTTCCTCAACATCTGACCTCGGACCAGGGGAAGGCCTTGCCATTCCCATGAGTCTGAGGCACTGTGTCCTTGACATGGCAATGCTAATGTACTGAATGCTCCTTTACACAGGAGTACATTGTCTTCCCACACTCAAGCCTGAGGCCTGTTACTAAGTAAATGAAGGAATTCTATTCAGCACCTGCTTAATTTGATGGTAAGATTTTTCTAGAACTATGATTCTTAAAGTGTGGCTCCCTAGACCAGCCACAGCAGCATCACATTGGACTTTGTNTGTTTAAAATGTTCATTTTTGGGGCTGGCTCAGTTGGTAGAGTACTTTGTTAGCATGCTTGCAGTCATGGATTTGAGACCCAGCAAGGCATAAACTTGGGTGTGGTAGACCATTCCTTCGATCCCAACTCTTGAGAGGTGGAGGCAGGAGGATCAGACATTCAAGGGTCTCCTCAACTACTTGGTGAGTTAAGGCCAGCCTGGGTCACATGAGACCCTGGGCCCCTTCCAGGGAATTCTGCCGATGCACACTCAAATGTGATAACCCTGACTTCTAACCTTTCCCTCCTTTTAATCAAAACAACACTACTGCCTGGTCCCCTCCTCAGAGACGCCATACTTAGTTAAGGGTGCAGTCTTTGCTATATTTGCCTTTACTAACTTGAGCCACATTCTTTCTCATTCTAGAGTCTTCACGGCTTTGACTGCTGTGATACTGAGGTGATTGTGTCATGCCTGTCCTTAAGTCAATGAATTACTCTCATTGATATGCATACGTTGAGCCAACCTTGCATCCCTGGAAAGAAGCCAACTTGGTCATGGTGTATGCTTTTCTTAATGAGTTCTTGAATTCCATTTGCGAGAATTTTATTGAGAATATTTGCATCTATGCTCATCAGAGAAATTGGTCTATAGACTTTATGTTGTGTCCTTATCTGACTTTCGTATCAGAGCAATGCTGGCTTCCTGCAACTAGTCTGGTGGCATCTCTTCCCCTTCCATTTTACAGGGCTGTGTGAGGTGTGTGGGTACCAGCTCTTTAAAGGTCTGCTAAGGCGATTTGCTGATGTGTTCCCTGTCTGCTTTTCCTCCCTTTCTTCAACACATGCATCCTTTCTTTTCCAACAGGCTCCCCTTCTTTTTTCTTCAAAGTTTCAATTTCCTTGATGAATCTTACTTCCATGTAACTTCATCCCTGTGCTGATTTCCTAGCCATTCTGCTGACTTCATCCTCTACGATGCTAACTTTTCTTCTCCAGGTCCTGAGTTCAATTCACATACTTCTTTCTATTCTCTTCAAGGTCATTGCTCATTTGAGGTCACAGAAAACTTTTGAACTCTTCATCTGGCCTTTTACTTATATTGGTATCTTTCGGTTCAGTAGTGAAGAGTTAAGATCTTTTGGAGAAGTCACATCATCTCATTGTCTTGCTTTTTCATGCTTCTTGTGTTTCTGGGTTGTGGTTTGCAAATTTATTTGTTTGGATATTTTCTTTTCTGGTTGGGGTGGGGAAGATCTTATTAAGCAGCCTAAAATCTTGAAGGTTCAGTTCTTACTACCATTCAGCAAATAGAACACAAACTTTTGAAAGTGGTGTCTGCTGGACCTCTCACCGCCAGGGAGCCTGGCAATGAGGTTGTGGTCTCTTTCAGTATCAGAGTGGTCAGGGACTGATGCAAAGATCACTCCCCACCCAGTACAAATTCTGGATGCTCAAACCCCATGTATAAAATGACACAGAGTTTGCATAGCATCTACCTGAGCTTTTTTTTGTATATATATATAGCTTTGTTTTTGGTTGTTTGGAGACTGTCTTGCTATGTAGCCCAGGCTGGCTTTGAACTTGTTATTTTCCTGCTGTAGCCTCCTGAGTGCTAGGATCACAGGCACAAAGCACCATGTCTGTCTGTATGTTTTAAATCATCTGTAGGTTGCTTTTAATACCAATGCATTGTAAATGCTGTATAAATGGTTGTTAAACATATTGTTTAGGGAATAACGACAAGAAAAAAGCCTGTGTGTGTTCAGTACAGATGCTGTGTTTTCTCACTCTTTTCCAAGGGTGGTTAGTTGGACCCACAGAGGCTCAGCGACACAGAGGGCTGACTAGATTTGCCACTGAGCCTTCAACTCCCCAGCCCAGAATCCTTCTGAGCATGGGGCTGAAGACAATGGAGCTGTTGGGCACCAACCCAGTTAGCTGCCTTGCATGCTTAACACAGCTCATGCTCCAAAGGTTGACTTTTGCCAGCCTCGCTGGTTGCTTGCTACAGTTCCTGCTTATTTCTCTTTGGTATGTATCCTCTAGCTCAGCTCACCTACCCTGCTGCCTGGACCCCCATCCAAGGTGGCAGGGGGTTCTTGGGAATAGATTCAACTCATGACTGCACAAAAGTAGGACACCATGTAGACACTATTGATTTTCCTATAAAGGGTGAACTTTCTGTTAAAACAATCACATAAATTATTTAACTAAACCCTACATGGCAGTCCATGGTAGTATATAACCAGGAGCGCCAGGATCAGGACAGCCATTGCAAAAGGACCAGAGAGCTTGTTGTACCTTATGGCATAGGACTGGAGGGTATGGAAGTCACCACCGGAGTTAATAAATCTGTGTTTTGCTCTAGAGTTTTGGGATCGCGCACGCGTCTTTCTTTTCTTTCGCAGCGGCTTGAGCATCAAAAAGCCACTGTATTCAGAATGAGGACATTTTTAGTTCTATCCTTCTTATCCCCTCACACCCCCATCACTTAGATCTGAGGCAGGTGACCACAGCTAGTTGCCTCTGTTCAGACATTCTCTGTTGCAGGCTCTCTCCACTCTGCACCCCTACCCTCTTTTCCGTCCACTTCCAGGATGTTGTTCCCCATTTCTGTTGCTTTCTCTCTCCCTCCCCGCAGCACTCAAGAGGCAGAGGCAGGTGGATCTCTGTGAGTTTGAGGCCCGTCAGGGCTACATAGTGAAACTCTGCCTGGGGGGGGGGCAACTTTGGCATCAAAAACTGGGTCTTCTGTTGTTGTTTTGTTTACATAGCCAGCACTCTAAGTAGTTTGAAACTTGTTCCAGGTCTTTTTGGAGTTTTGGAGGATTCATTACCCTGCTCCCTATTTTCCATCACCTTGCCCCATGCCTTAATCACCTTGCTTTTTTAGTCCCTGGATACTTGGTACCTTTTTCAGTGAGGCAGTCACATCTTGCTTGCTCTGCGCCTGGCTTCCTCTGTGTCAGGGTGACAACTGCAGACTGAAACTTCTTTCTTCCCAGAATTCTCGTTGACCCGCCTATACTTCCTGCCTGGCTACTGGCCAANTTTATACTTCTTGCCTGGCTACTGGCCAATCAGTGTTTATTTAAAATACAAGTGGCAGGGTACAGACCACTGTCCCACAGCTCACAGAGGGGAGAGACAGAGAAGTAAAAATAAAAATTTAATTTAAAATTTTAATAAATAAAAATGTTAACAGGAAACAGGCCTTATCAGACCTAGACAGCCACAATGAAGGACACTCTGCCTGGGCTGTCTGAGTAGTAAGCAGAGGAAGTGATCACCTCTTTCTCTAGGGACTGCTGGCCAATTCAACTTAGTCATCCTACACCTAGCAGCCCATTCCTGGCTTCTCAACTTCCCTTGTAAGGTCTTTTTTGAGGTGGGTTTTTTGATTTATTTTTTTGAGACCAGGTCTCACTATGTAGCCCAGGCTTGCTAGCCCCGGTTTGCTACCAACTTCCTACGTAGCCTAGGCAATCTGGAGCTGCTAATCCTTCTGTCTCTTTTTTCTAGGTGTTAGAATTGCACCATCCCTTGCCCTTGGTAGTTCTTTCCTCTGCTCATCTCCTAATTCATCCTCATTCACTTGGACATCACAGTCCTTTTATCCAACCAAAACTATGCCCATGGCTGGCAGACAAAAATCTAGTTATTCATTATGATATCAGTCTGGAGCTATAATTCAGTGGTAGAACACTGCTAGCCTGCACAAAGCCCTGGGTTCCATCACAAATTAAGAAAAAAAACCAGAATGGCTGCTTCCTTGGATGAGAAGTTTGGGGAACCCTAGTTCATGGGACAGCCATCAATCTTACTGTAAAGTCTCAATTCCTAGAAAGAAATCTTCTAGCTCTTCATTGGAGTGGAGTGAGGATGTAACTCAATTGTCAGATGCTTGCCTGGCATGCAGGAAGCCATCCCCACAAGGAACAGCATAAAGCAGCTATGTGAGTGCAGCCATGTAATCCTAACATCCAAGATGTAGAGGCCAGAAGTTCAAGGTCATTCTTAGCTATGCAGCAAGAGTGAAGCCATCCTGAGCTACATGAGACTCTCTGTCTCCAAACCAAGAACATGTAACTGCGATGGACACTGAACATGTACAAACGTTCTGACCTAGTGAGAGGCCCAGACGCCCACAGGTTCAGTGAGCCCATAGCCCTAGCACAACACCTGAGCAGCCTGGCTCTGGGTTCAGAGCCAGGGAAAGGAACACACCCTGAAATGGGGGCAGAGCCAGGGGGAAGAGACATTTTGTCCCTGAACCTAGAGCTGGAGAAAAGTTCCCGTATTCTGAAACCAGGACCAAAAGAATGCACTAAGCTCCTAAATTCAGAGCATAGCAAAGATAATCACGTTGGTCCAAAATTTAGAATCAAAATGGTAAAACGAACCAAAGAAAGATTTGGTCCTGGATCAGAGCCATCTCTGTCTCTGACACAAAACCAGCCAATCCCTGAGCAGGAAAAACAGACCAACCACTGAGCCCCTAAAGGCTTGGAATTTCCCTCAGGCAGTTACTTCATTTGAGAATTCCCCTCTGGCCTAGAAATCCCCTTACATCATAGGGTACAGCCAATCCCAAGCCTGAAGGTCTAAAATTTCCCTCACCCCACTGGGGGCAGCCAATCACAAGCCCAGCCTCTTCCCCTATATAAACTCCCTCTTTGTCACAGGCTCAAGGTCTCTCTTGCACTGTTCCTGTTGCTGTGGCTTGGGATGGACAGAGGGACCTGAGTCAACTCACAATAAAGACTCTTTGCTTTTGTATCTGATACAGTCTTGAGGTAATGTTTTGGGGATCCAGACTTGGGGCATAACACTAGGGATCTCATTCCTAGGCATAACCAAGAGAAATGAATTCAGACATCCACACAAGGACAAGGAGATGAACATTCACGGCACCTTGATTCACAGAGCCAAAACTATAGGAACAGTAAAAGTTTTCATCAGCGGGAAAACAGATATGTACATTGTAGTTACTATCCAGCAATGAAAAGGAAGAAATTATGGACATGAGCCAAAACATAGGTAGACACAGCTTAGATATTATAGTGAGTGAAACAGATGCACAAAGGAGTCCCTTCTTCTGATTCTATCTACAGAAAGATCCAGAAGAGGCTAGACTAATCCTTGGTGATAGAACCTAGGACAGTGCTTGTACTGGTTGGTTTTTGTCAACTAGACACAAATGTAGACATATCTGGAAGAGGGAATGTTACAAGAATCTTATCTATGCTGTGGTCCCATGTCCAATTAGAGTCAGATACTGGTTCAAGAGGTGGGGTTTACATTCAGCTGATCATGGATGGATCAGAGAGTTCCCCTGGACTTGAGAAAGAGTAGCCCCCAGAGAAGGGAGGCAGGCCAGGAGAAGAGGAGACAAATTAGTGGGTGTGTCACGACTACAGCCGTGGTGATTGTCTCAAGTTCTTATATTTGTCCCTGAGTTTTATATTATAATAAAAGGTAAAAGAAACTGCAGTAAGGGAATCTCAGCTAAGGAATTATTCCAGCAGACGAGTCTTGCAGGCAAGTCTATTGACCATTTTCTTGACTGATGATCAATGATTGATGCCCGATGTGGGAAGGTCCCACACACTGGTTCGTGTTACCCCCTAAGCATATAGCCCTGGGTTGTGTAAGAAAGCAGACTGAGAAAGCCTGTAAGCCGTGGTCCTTCATGGTTTCTACTTCAGTTCCTGCCTTGAGCTTCTGTCCTGACTTCGCTTCATCCTGGACTATAAAATGTAAGATGGAATAAACCATTTCCTTCCCAAGATGCTTTTGGTCCTGGTTGTTTATTATAGGAATAAAAATCTAGGACTGAGCTTAAAGAAGGGAATGTAGCGATGACTGAGAAAGAGTAGGAAGGAATCCCCTGGGATACTAGAAAAGTCCTGGTCTGGGAGGTGATCCCATGAATCTAGGCATATGTAAAAATTGATTGACTTGTATACTTTGAGGACAGTGAGTTTTATGATATACAAATTACTCTTTAATTAAAAGATGTAATGTAATTGAAAACATCCTAAGCCATCTGATCTTGAATGATTTTTTTTTAAATACCTATGAATTGAGGTTTGGAAATTTTGGCAAACAAATTAAGTTTTTTTTCTTTTTGAATTGGCCAAAATGAAGAAATTGTTCTTGTCAACTACACACACACACACACACACACACACACACACATTGGTNNCCATTGATACATTCTGAACTTGTACCTTTAGCCATGCTCAGGACCAAGCACGATAGGCATCTTCTTAATCCCACAACAACCCTGAAATGTGGGGCTACTATAACCAATACTTTCTGGACAAGCAACCTAAGGTTGCAAAATACCTGAGTGACTGCTAAGAAGACAGCCCAGCACAGCTGTCTCTCAGGCAGAAGCTCCCTAGTCCCCCGGGAAACAGAGTCAACAGCTAAAGACATCTCTGCGTTCATGGAGACTGATTCTTAAAAAGAGGACAGAATCTCTTCTCAGATCATTTTTAAGTTTTGTTTTTTCATTTAGTGGGTGTTTATGTATGTCCATGTGGAGATCAGAGAGCAGTTTGTGAGAGCTGGTTCTCTCCTTCCATCTTGTGAATCTTGGCTCATCAGGCTTGGCAGTAAGGAACTTGACCTACTGAGCCATCCTGCTTGACCCTGGTATCGATTTTTTTGTGCCATGGCCCCTTCATGGGCTGGTGAAGCCTGCGGACCCACGCCCTTTCTCAGAAAAAGGCATTAAATGCATGCAGTGAAGTACTGTGCAGGACGGGGCATGTTGTTCAGTGATAAGGTATGTGCTTGGCACGAGGGAAGCCCTGGGTTCCATGCCCAGCACCAAAAAGCAAGGGAAATAAAAAATAAAGCCAATAGAACTATAAACAAACCAAGTATTTATTTTATTATTTTTGGCATGCATCAAAATGCCTGATAACACAGTCATATATGTGTTAATTTGATGCATTAAATAGTGAGGTAAAGAAACTGCTATGTATCAAAAAGTCATTACTATGAGGCATTATGATAATATCTGTGATTTCTCTTGGTGACTGCTGTAGTTTGAATGCAATCTCCCTCTCAAATTTGGGCTGAAATTTAATCCCACTGTGAGGTTTTAAAAGGGTGGAAACACAAGTTGACTATGGTATTTAGAGTTGGCGCCATTGGAAAATGATTAGGATTAGATCATCAGGGTGGAGCCCATGACTGAATCCTAGTGGCCTTAAGAAAGAAGGACAGAGACTGAAGAGCTGGCTCAGAGGTTAACTGCTCTAGCAGAGAATCCCAGCATCCACATGGCAGCTCCCAATATCTGTAATTCCATTTCCAGATCCTTCTAGCTTTGGCAGGCACCAAGCACCCATGTGGTGCACAGACATACATGCAGACCAGCACTCATAAACAAAATAAATAGAGAGAGATTAGAAGACACGTGCATACACAACCCCTGCCCCTTGTCACGTGATCCTCTCTAATACCTTGGGACTCTGCTAGCAACAAATTCATCGCCTGGACACAGTGGCTCCCAACTCTAATCCCACCACTTGGAAAGCTGAAGCAGGAGGACTGTTGTGTGTTTGAGCCCTGCCTGGGCTAAAAGTGAAAACATAATGATTGTGGTGACAATTTGCATTACCAAAACTAGGAGCCCAAAGGAAGCCCCTTTTTTATTATTTATTATTTATTTATTAAAAATTACCACCTCCTCCCATTTCCCTCCCACTCCCCCCA
>LOEQ01000142.1:1375545-1388137 GCA_001685075.1 Bramus lutescens | reverse complement strand
TTCAGCCTACAGGCCCATAGTATCCAGCAAACTTTTCCATGAAGCAGGAAATTTAAAAGATTATTTCACCTGTATGGCAGCTTGTCAGTCACTTTCTTCTATGTCCTGCAGATGTCTGGAAAACTCTTTCATGAAGCAAGAACCCTGAAGGACTTTCTCACCTTCTTTTGGTAAGTTCAGCAGTCATTTTCTGTGGGCCCTGCATGTTCAGTTCACATAGCATACCATCAAGCAACCCAGGCAATAGCAGTTTCATGCCCAAATGGCTAGCAAACTCCATAAGGAGCCTCTTTGATACCCATCATCCTCTTTAAGTAAATGGTGCTGCTGCAGAAGCAGACATGTCTCACTGTCGAGAAAAGTCTAAGTTCTTTTTTTTACTTTGCACATAACCTTATTTGTTGAATAAATGAATATTTGTCAATATGTACATAACCACAAAGAGCAAGTTCTAGATTGAGAGCAAAATATCTGGACTGTAATATGCAAAGCTACTTACCAGCTACAAGGACTCAGGCAAAAAGCTGAACCTGAGCTCAGCTTCCTCAACTGTACTTCCTCAATTATAGGCTGGACAGACTTGTGTAGCCACCATACAGGCTTATTGCAAGGCTCAGATCCAGGAGCACATGAAAGTGCCAAGGAACGTAACTGGGAGCAACACAGATACAACAAGGAACAGCAATTAAACTTCAAGTTGAGGAGTATTTAAAGTCTAAAGTCTTAAAACATTTTAAATGCCATATTCTGTAGGTCTTTGAAGGGTTGAAGATTATCTATCTAACTGAAATATATCTCTGCATACATAGAAAACCTAACTAACATGACTACAGGTTTGACTATTATAAACTATTATCTATTAATCTGCAATTTTAATTATACATTACAGTTTTAAATGAGCTACATAAACATAATATGTTGGCAGAGGTTTCTGTCCTGCCTGGTCCCGCAGATGTTCAGTCCCAAAGAAACACACAGAGGTCTACATTAATCATAAACTGGTTGGCCTATTAACTCAGGCTTCTTATTGACTCTTATAACTTATATTAGCCCATAATTCTTGTCTGTGTTAGCCATGTGGCTTGGTACCTTTCTCAGCGAGGCATTCTCATCTTACTTCTTCTGCATCCGGATGATGGCTACAGACTGAATCTTTCCTCTTCCCAGAATTCTCCTGTTCTCATTGCCCCACCTTTACTTCCTGCCTGGTCGCCTTGCCTATACTTTCTCCCTGGCTACTGGCCAATCAGCATTTTATTAAACAAGTACAAGAAACAAATTTTTACAGGGTAAAACCATTGTCCCACAGCACTTCTCCCCATTTTTTTCAAAACAAGAACTCTGAATCAAATCTCCTTTGTTTAGCTTTCTTCCTGACCATCATCCATACAACTTGTAATCAATACTCTAAACAAAGGCAAACATCCATAATCCATTTTTGGGGAATGTGGGCATAGTTTTCTAGGATACTTCCTGCTGATTGGGGTGCTGATAATCTTATGGGGACCTAAAGAAAATTTAGAATTATAATTAAGTCCTGACTGGAGTAACCTGTGAGGCCTGATCATCTCAGCCAGCAGTCCTTGAACTGTTCTGGATGTAGAATTCAGACATTTGAGCTATTCCTCCTATTGGAGATTTCTCAGGGGGTCTTCCTTGGTCATATCTGATTTTTCTTAATGCAAAATGAATCCACAGTCCCCCATTTCCTGTGGAAACAAAAGCAAAACCTCTTCTCCAAAGTAACATATCTTTTGACTTAAAATCAAAGCATTTTCAAAATCTATATATTGGATTAATCCAGTAGCATTTATAATCAAATGTCTTTTAGAAGCACTTGCTCCTTCCTCAGCCATCAAACAAATAAAACCAACAGAATAACATACAGTATCCTGACTCTCTGTGTATTTCCCATCTTTACATGACTTTATTTTAAAAATCTATTTCTTTTATTTTTAATTTTAATTTTTGACATTTTGAGACAGGGTTTCTCTGTGTATCTTTGGCTGTCCTGTAACTCACTATGTAGACCAGGCTGTCCTTGAACTCATAGAAATCTGTCTGCCTCTCCCTCCCAAGTGCTGGGATTAAAGTTGTATGCCACCACACTTTGAACTCACAGAGATCCACCTGCCTCTGCCTTCCAAGTGTTGGGATTAAAGTATGTGCCACCACACCCAACTCTCTTTCTTTTTTATTTTAAGAACTTTATTCTTTTTCTTTTCTCTCCCAAGTCTACATATATTTTTAACACACTGTAAATTGTTTAGAGGTTTTCTTTATCTGAATTTATCTTTATTGTATAGCTTCCTTTTTCTGACCACATGAGTCTTTAATTTGCTAAGCAATATGGCTAGGATTAAAGCCGTGGCTTTGATAGCTTGATCCAGCCCATTCCTTAGCTTTCTGAGAGTCTAGTCTTCTTAGAAGAGGTACTGGCTGGAGCCAAGTTTATTGCTACGACTCTACGGTGTTTCAAGGTCCTGCCACAACCAAGAAGCATGCTGTCAGCTATTCATCAACACCATTTAAGTGCTTTGTGGCAGAGCCTCTTAAAAGGGCTGCAAAGTTTTTGCAACTAAAGCATAGTCAGGAAGCCTCTCTTAAATGAGACACACGTGCCTATAGCAAACAGAGTCTACCTGAGAAAATGCTACTAAGAAGCCATGCTTAACTCTGTTCTTTTTGTGTCTAGAATTACTTCCCAAACTCTCTCAGGTTTTAAGTGGATTTAGCTGTCCATGTTGGTGCCATTTGTTGGCAGAGGTTTCTGTCCTGCCTGGTCCCACAGATGTTCAGTCCCCCCCCCAAAAAAAACACACAGAGGTCTACATTAATCATAACCTATACATAATCATAATTAATGGTTGGCCTATTAGCTCAGGCTTATTATTAACTCTTATAACTTATACTAGCCCATAATTCTTGTCTGTGTTAACCACATGGCTTGGTACATTTTTCAGCGAGGCATTCTCATCTTGTTTCCTCTGCATCTGGGTGATGGCTGCAGACTGAATCTTTCCTCTTTCCAGAATTCTCCTGTTCTCATTGTCCCACCTGTACTTCCTGCCTGGTCGCCTTTCCTATACTTTCTCCTTGGCTATTGGCAATCAGCATTTTATTAAACAAGTACAAGAAACAAATCTTTGCAGGGTAAAACCATTGTCCCACAGCAATAATATCTTAAACAAGAGTAGAAATATATATACAGTGTAACTAAGTTGAACTTAAATCTGTATCAATAGACCAAGATCCATACCAGTGCAAAGTTCATCACTATATCATATCCCCCTTATTTCTATTAACCATTTATAACCAACCATTTTAAAATGAAAATGAACATTTACAAACAGTAATTTTGTGAATTTGGGCATTTTTTCTCTAAACCATTTCTTGATGTTTGTTGAATGAAGTATTTTTAGAGTTCATGGAGACCCTCCCTTCAGGGGGTCTTGTTCCATCAAACTACATTAGCCTAGAACGAATCCACAGGTTCCCATTCTCTGTGGAAACAAAAGCAGAACCCCTTTTCCAAAGTAACATATTCTTAGACTCAAATTTTGAAGTCAAGATACCTTCATGTTGATTTAGCTTAGCAGCCCATACAATAAAATTTCTCTCTGTAGTTAGATTATTCAAGGTCAAAAAACTCAAAGAAAACACAATAATATACATAATCCAGACCTGTGTATTTTTCATCTTTACATGGCTTTTTTTACTTTATTTCTTTCTAATATTTATTTATTTATTTTACTCTTTTAATCTATGACTGTCTGTACTCTTTCTTCTCTCTTTCTCTAAATGCCATGTTCATTTATCCAACACTGTGACCTATTAAGAGGTCTTTTTCATCTGAATCTGTCTTACTGTGTATATGTAATCATTTTCTAACCAGGATCACTTCTTAAAACTTAAAAAGGATTAACACTGTGGCTTTGCCTATTGGTTCTGCCCCAGTCCAACATGGCAGCAGTATTTTTGCTGCCTCTGCAAACCAGGCTTACTGCTCCATTTACAGGGACACAGCAGGTCTATGTCACAATTAAGTAACTAGTAGCACACTGCTCACAAACCCCATTTAAGTGCAGGACCTCCAGAAAGAGCCAGAATTGTTTGTAATGCCAGCACAAACCCTGAAGGCATCTCTTAAAGAAGCCATGCAGTTTTTGTTGCTAATGCTAAGTGGGGAAGCCTTCTCTTAAAGGAGCCACCAGCAAACAGAGCCTAACTGAAAATATGTGGCTACCAAGAAGCTCCAAATGATTTCTGATTCCCATTTTCTGGGTCTAGAAGCTCTTTTTTTTAATTTAAGCTTTTTTAAGTCTTATGTGGATCCATGCCCCAGACAATGGGCACCATTTGTAAAATAGAAACTGCAATTTCATTTCTTGGCCACTCAGACATGAATAATCATGCAGAAACTATATTAATTGCAACATTGTTTGGCCTATTAGCTCAGGCTTCTTATTAACTAACTCTTACATCTTAAATTAACCCATTTCTATTAATCTATGTATCACCATGATACATTACTGGTAAGGTTCCAACATCTTCTTCCCTCAGCAGTTATATGGTGTCTCTTTGACTGTACCTACTCTCTATATAAATCTCTGTTTGGATTTCCAGCCTGGCTTTACTATGCCCTGCCATAGGCCAAAGAAGCTTCTTTATTGACCACTGGTGATAAAAACACATTCACAGCATACAGAAGAGAATCCCACATCACTCATGGAGGCATTTCCTCAACAGAGGCTCCTTCCTCTCTGATGTCTCTAGCTTGTAACAAGTTGACACACAAAACCAGCCAGAACATCCAGAAAGAGGTCAAGGCCTCAGATAGCCATGCCTTCTGGTTTCCATATTGTTATAAGAAGAATATCATTTTTGTGGCACCACATCATAGAATGAGCACTAGGCTAGGTATGTAGAATTGGTGTGGACTGTGCCTAAGCAGACTTTCTCTCATCTCTGGGATGCTCTTCTTCAGTACCCACTCCCTACACCACTCACCCTGCACACTTGAGCAGGCTCAACAATCCAATCCTCCCTACATCTCCACCTATACCCACCCTAGGACTCTTCTTGAAAAAAAACCATCTGCTTCCCCTCCCGAGGCTCAACCCTTCCCCTGATGTCAGATCCCACTTCTTGCCAGGCCAAAATACCTCAGACATTCCTCCTCCAACCTTGATTTCTCACCCCGACCCTTTCCTTGCCTGTACACAGCTCATTCTTACTCGAGCTTTTATTTTAGTTTTAAATACATTTATTTGCTTATTGAAGTTGGGGCAGGCACATATGGAGGCCAGAGGACAACCTGTGAGGGTTGATTCTTTCCTTCTACCTTATGAGTCCTGAGGATCCAACTAAAGTAATCAGTATTGGCAATGAACATTACCCACTGAACCATATCACCAGCTCTTACCCAAGTTTCTGAAACACACTAATCCCTTGTGCCTGGTATGATGACTTCTTGTTGATTTTTAACTCTTTGGCTCTTTGGGGGGCCACCACCAAACTCCCAAATAAACCACATGGAGTCTTGTTCTTTCTTATGAATGTCTGGCCTTAGCTTGACTTGTTTCTAGCCAACTTTTCTTAAACTATTTCATCTATTTTTTGTCTCTGAGCTTTTACCTTTCTCTATTTCTGTATATCTTTTCTTTCTTACTTACTCCATTGCTGGTTGTGTAACTGGGAGGCTGGCCCCTGATGTCCTCCTCTCCTTCTTCTTTTCTTGTCCTTCTCTCCTTCTTTCAAGCCTAAATTGCTCCTGCTATTTATTCTCTCTGCCTGACAGCCCTGCCTATCCTTTGCCCTGCCTATCTATTGACCCTTCCACTCCTTATTAGAACATGCATGTGTTTCAGATAGGCAAAGTAACACAGTTTCACAGAGTTAAAAAATACAACATAAAAGAATACAACAAAATTTTGCAACATTAAACAAATGCTCCACAGCATTAAAACATGCAACACATCTTAAAATAACATTCCACAACAATGGTTCATGCCTATAATCCTCACACGTAAGAGACTGAGGCAAGAAGATCATTGTGAATTTGAGGCCATCATTGTGACCAGATATTTGATCACAATGTGAAGATGCTTTACCTCACCTGCCTAAGGCACCTTCTGATTGGTTTAATACAGAGCTGAATAATCAATAGCTGGGCAGGAGAGGATAAGCAGGACTTCCAGAGGGAGAGAGGAACTCAGGGGAAGAATCTGAGAGTCTGGGCATCCTCCAGCTAGATGAAGAGAAAGTCAGACATACTGTACTGAGGAAAGGTAACCAGCAACATGGCAGAACATAGATTAATATAAATGGGTTAATTTAAGTTTTAATAGCTAGTTCAAATAGGCCTAAGCTAAGGCTAAGCTGGTGATGTGGGATTCCCCTCTGTATGCTGTGAATATATTTTATTACCATTGGTTAATAAAGATACTGCTTTGGCCTATGGCAGAGCATAATATAGCCAGGCAGTAAATCCAAACAGATAGAGAGTAGAAGGAGTCAGAGAGATGCCCTGTGGCTGCCAAAGGAGTAACATGCCAGCACTGGTAAGCAACAGCCTAGTGGCAATACAAAGATTAATAGAAAGGACTTAATTTAAGACGTAAGAGTTAGTTATAAGAAGCCTGAGCTAATAGGTCAAACAGTGTTGTGATTAATATAGTTTCTGTGTGATTATTTGGGTCTGAGCAGCTGGAAAACGAACAAGCAGTCTCTGCCTACAAGCTGGAGCTAGCTGTCCAAAGAAAGTCCGACTACACATTGTGACCTACATAGCAAATTCCAGGTCACCCTGAGTCAGAGAGACCCTGTCTCAAATAACAAAAGTAAACAAACTAAAAAGTGATAACCCCAAGGACCTTGCTCCCTCCCAGCTACTGTCCTCCCCATAATCTAGATTAATGACAGCCTGCCTGGCTTCCTGCAAATGTCATCATTAAAATTACAGGGACCTCCTTGTTTTCAGATCTTCTATTGTTATTTTGAGACTGGATCTGGTGCAGCCCAGGTCTGGCCTCCAATTAACTGCAAGGTTAAAGATAACCTTGAACTCTGGACCCTCCTGCCTCCATCTTCCCTGAGGACCGGGGTTACAGGCATTGTACTCGTTTAGTGTGAGGTATTGGGGATTTAATCCATGGTTCTGTGATGCTAGGCAAGCACTCTACCCGCTGAGACCCACTTCCAGCCCCTGACCATGAGTACCTCCCCCTCTTCCCAGAGACCGCTCAGCTCAAGTCACCGTTCACACTGGGTCTTCCTTCTCTCTGACATTGCCGTCTTAGTCTTCCTTGCCAGCTCTTCTCTACAAACATTAACAGCCTCTGGATTTTTCTCTGTGGCCCTTTTTCCTTCTGACTTTTGCCACTCGCTAGACAATCATATGCACTCACACATCTTCATCAGCCTTTCAACCCATCCCTTCCCACGATTCTACAGATTGTAGGCTCCGCAGAGGAACTAGCGGAAGTAACATTGTACCCAAGGCTTAGTTAGACCTCTACCTGAGGACCCACAGGCACCAGTTTCCCAGCTTTCAACTCAGATCCTTCGTGCAAAGTCCTCTTCTAGGCATGCCATCCACTGACCGGGTTCTCCCTTAGGACATGCACCGAGCCATATTCCCTGTTCCTGCCACCACAAGTTCTATGCAACAGGGAAGATAGCCAAGACTTTACCTTTGGCCAACACCAAATTTCTTCTCTGCCCAGAATGGTTGACTGACTTGTGACAACAGTGCCCTCTTGAGGAATGTCTTTCAAATTGCATTTCGCTTTCCTTGGGTAGGGCTCCCTCCCATTCCAGCCCTCCGCTCACAATGGAGCTTTGTGACTCCAGGCATCATGCGACAGAGTTCCCTTCTGCCATCTGGTGGGGCTGAAGTCATTGCAGAAGCGATGTTATATGACTTTCAAGGTTTGGTTAGCTTCTACTAGGTTCTTGGTACCCTGCCGCACCCTCATCAGCAACAGTGCCCTTGGACTGGAATGTGAGGAAGCCTAAACCTGTCCTTGCAGAAAGCCCGCAGAAGACGTCAGTGAAGGCAGATAGCTGATTCAGGCCGTTCTGGTACAGCCCTAGCTGTTGACTAAATTGAAGAGACATCTAAGTCAGAATTTTCCAACTGAATCTTTTCAAATCCCTGTACCACAGAAAACATGAAAGATAATAAAATGATCATTTTAAAGTATTGAGTTGGGTGTGTCGTGTGCATATGTGAAGGCCAGAGGTCAACCTTAGGTCATTCCTCAGTTACTTCTTTACCTTGTTTTTTGAGACAGAGTCTCTTACTGGGACCTGAGGATCACCAGTGTGGCTAGGCTGTCTGGCTAACAGGCCTCGAGGACCTGCTGGTCTCTGCCTACCCAGCACAAGGACCTCACGTGCATATCACAATGACCATTACTTTCATGTACATGTTGGAGATCAAACTCAGGTCTTCATGGTTGTGTAGCAAGCACTTTACCAACCTTGCCATCTTCCCTGGATACATTCAGGGTAATGTGGCTATAGATCAAGGTGATTTTTGTTTTAATTTGCGTGAACATATATGTAACTGTGTGTGAGTGTACCTTTGTGTGGGTGCCCACAAAAGTGAGTAGGGGGCATTGGATGCCCTGGAACTGAAGATATAGGCAATTGTGAGCCACACAATACTGCTAAGCTGTCCCTTCAGCCCCACAAGATGATTTTTCATGCAGCAATGGCACTGAGAACAGTGACCATGCAATCGGTTCTCTGTGTCATGACCAGTGTACCTTGAGATGGAGCAGACTGGCCTAGAATGGAATGAAAAATGCAGTAAGAAAGGTAAAGTTGGGAGACTTTGTCAGTCAATATTTGCATACATATTTGAACCCCAAAATCATAAATGGAATCTTTCGGGAATATTATTTTAGGGTGTGTTACTTTTGTTTATGCTGTGGAACATTTGTTTAATGATGCAAAGCTGTGTTGCTTTTCTTTATGCTGCATTTGTTTAAGTCTGTGAAGCTGTGCTTCCTCGCCTGTCTAAAGCCCTGATGGTCTCATAAAGAGCTGAACGGCCGGGCTGGAGAGATGGCTCAGTGGTTAAGAGCACTGGTTGCTCTTCCAGAGGTCCTGAGTTCAATTCCCAGCAATCACATGGTGACTCACAACCATCTGTAATGAGATCTGGCGCCCTCCTCTGGCGTGCGAGCATACCTGGAGGCAGAATGTTGTATACGTAATAAATAAATAAATCTTTAAAAAAAAAAAAAAGCTAAACGGCCAAAAGCAAAGCAGGAGGAAGGACAGGTGGGACTGGCAGGCAGAGCGACTAAGTCGGAGGAGAAACCTGGGAAGAGAGAAGGAGCAAGAAAACAAGGAGAAGAAGACGCTAGGGGCCCAGCCACCCAACCAGTCATGGAGCAAGAGTGAGATTAAGATATACAGAAGAAAAGGAAAAAGCCTAGAGGCAAAGGTAGCTGCATTAAGAAAAGCTGGCTAGAAACAAGTCAAGCTAAGGCCAGGCACTCATAAGTAAGAATAAGTCTCTGTGTGTGATTTATTTGGGAGCTGAGTGGCTGGCCCCCCAAAAAAGAGTAAAAGAGTCAAAAGAGTAAAGCTTCGCATAACAATTGAAACCTACCCATTTTAAAAATGGGCTAGGAATCTGAACAGAGAGTTCTCAATTGAAGAAATAAAAATGTCTAAGAAATACCTCAAAAAGTGACCTCAAAAATAATCCTTAGTGACGATTAAAATGCATTAAAACAACTTTGAGATTTTTGTATCACCCCAATCAGAATGGTCAAGAAAACAAAACAACTGACAGCAAAGGCTGGTGGGTTGTGGGGAGAGAGGAACAAACCCTCATTCACTGATGACAGGAATGCAAATTGGTGCAGCCACTCTGGAAATCAACATAAAGACTCCTCATAAAGCTACCATATGACCCAACTGTACCACTCCTGGGCATCTACCCAGAGGCCTGGACATCCTACACCCCAAACACTTGCTAAGCAATACTTTTTGGTGTCCTATTCACAATATCTAGGATATGGAAAAAACCTAAATGTCCTCAACAGATGAATGGATAATGAAAATGTGCTACATATACACTATGGAATACTATTCAGCTGTAAAGAAAACTGAAATCAGGAAATTTGCCAGTAAATAGATGGAACTAAAATGGGTCATTTTGAGTGAGTAACCCAGACCCAGAAAGACAAGTGTTCTCTCTCATCTGCTCCTAGCCCCAAATCCTCAGATGCAGCTCTAAAATATGGAGTAACCACAGAAACCAGGAAAGTTATAAAGGAACCATTGGATGGGGGAAGCTTGGATGGAAACAAGAGGATACAGGGGACATGAACTGGGAAATGGAGCAATATGGAAGGGCTCTGTGGTGGTTTGGATAAGAATGCCCCATGGGCTCAAGAATGCTTAGTCACCAAAGAGTGACACTACACTGTTTGAGAAGGATCAGGAGGTGTTGCCTTGTCGGAGTAGGTGTGGCCTTATTGAATAAGTGTAGCACTGGGACTGGGCTGTGAGGTTTCAAAAGCCCATGTCCCTCACTCTCTTTCCCTCCCCCTCCCCGCCCGCCTACAGATAAGGATATATGTCTCAAATAATTCCCCAGCACCATGCTACTACATGCTACTATACTCCCTACCATGATGATAATGGACTAAACCTCTGAAACTGTAAGCAAAGCCTCAATTCAATGCTTTCTCTTACAAGGGTTGCCTTGGTCATGGTGTCTCTTCACAGCAAATAAATCAAGCTGTATCTCCCTCTTTCATGTGGTCTATCTCCTGTAGTTCCAGAAAACACTATACAAGCTACCAAAGGAGGGAAGCAATTAACAGTTGTACCCAGCTGCAATACCTATGAACTGCAATGACCAGCATGGCACAATATGCACAATGGTGCAAGAAATGCCACTCACATATCTGTGGCAACCAGCAGCTATCTAATTGGACTTAAGACTCACTCAGTGAGAGGGAAATCATTCCTGTACTGAAAAGAATCTACAAATCTACTACCATCCTTACTACATTTCAAATCTTATTCTCTCTCTGTGTGTGTGTGTGTGTGTGTGTGTGTGTGTGTGTATGTTTCCTGAGACAGGATTTCCCTGTATAGCCCTGACTGTCCTAGAACTAGCTACGTGATCTTCTCAGAGATAACTCTACTGTATTTATGGGATTTCTGAGGTATTTTTTGTGGCACGTTTCTCTTTGAACCTCCTGTATAGGAATCACTTGGAACCTACTAGAAATGTAGATTGCCGGCCATGTCCAAACCTATAGGATCAAAGGTCTGAGACCCAAAACTGCACCTTGGCCCTTAGCCCAGAGATCATGGGGATCACAGATTTTAAATTCCCTGAAACATCTCACCCGCCCTTGTCAATTTTTTAAAATGCATCATTTCTGTTTTTCTAGAGGCTGCAGTGCTGATGATCGGGTCCAGGACCATGAGAGTGCTGAGTGATCATTCTTCACCATCTGCCCAGAACTTCCTTTGGTTTTCATGTGTTTAACAATCCCTTTGCAATAAACAGTCAAGATACAGAATTCTAGAAGCATAGAGACATCAAAGAGTAGAAAAGGAAGTCATGGCTGTAGATGTGGCTCTGTTGGCGGAATGTTTGCCTAGCAGTCTCAGAGCCCTGGCTTCCATCCTGGAGGACATAAAACATGGAGCACATAGCTATAATACTCAGCACTCAGGAGGCCGAGGCAGGAGGTTTAGAAGCTCAAGGCCAGCCTCGGCTAAACTATGTAGTGAGTTCAAGGCCAGCTTTGGCAGTATAGACTATGCCTCCAAAAATAATGGAGGTTGGTGACCCGAGTTCAATCCCTGGAACTCACTTTAAAAAGCAGATGTAGTTGCACACACCTATAATCTCAGCATTTCTATAATGAAATGGGAGGCGGAGACATGAGAGTCACCTGGGAGCCGGCAGGCAGCCAGGCTGGAGTGCACAATGCAGCATAAAGAGACCCTGCCTCAACAAGGTGGAAGGGGAGAGCCATTCCCAAAACTTGTCCTCAGACCTTCATCCACACACACGGGCTTGTGTGAATATAAGATAGTATAATCACAGTTCTAGGCCACCCTAGGCTGCAGAGCTGGACTCTCTCCCATTCACGATAAGCCTCCTGCCTCAGACATGTGTGTATACATATATTTGTATATGTGTGTAAATATGTGTATATACATCAGCAGCCAAAGCCCCTATTGCTACCATCTGTGTACAGTCCAAACTCCAGCTCACCTGCTGTCTCATAAATTTCCAAGAACCACCTGATGAGATCTCCACACTCCACTGTACAGGAATAAGGAGTTGGACCAGGGATGAATGGATAATGATAGAAATGGAGGGTTTATTAAGAAAGAAAAATGAGGGGATGCCGAAGAGATGGCTCCGGTTGAGTGTGAATTCTGTTTTTCTAGAGGACCCAAATTCAGTTCCCACCACTCACAACTACCTGTAACTCTAGCTCCAGAAGATCCAACGCCTCTGGCCTCTACAGGCACCTGCACTTACATGGGGAGGGAGAGAGAGAGAGAGAGAGAGAGAGAGAGAGAGAGAGAGAGA
>LOEQ01000142.1:1262626-1274158 GCA_001685075.1 Bramus lutescens | reverse complement strand
AAGCCAGTGGCTTGACGCCACAGGGAGGGTAGGAAAGCTGCTGTTTACTTAAAGATTTATCAGATCAGTCCGTACAAATGCCAGATAACAATATATTTATTTAAAAGGTTTCATCTTTTAATCATGAAATTACTTTTCATCTACATTGTTTTAAAAAGGAACAAGATGGTGGATGTCCGCCAATTTTTGCCTTCATTATCTTTTTTGATAAAGTTTCTCAGATCCTTGTTTCAAAGACAAATGCAGGGATTGCTGCCACTTTTTAAAAATTAAGAGGCAGAAAATTGCACAATGTTGAACTTTTTCCACTAAGGTAGCGTGCAGTTTTAGTTTGCATTCCTGATAGGATTTAAAACATGTAATATAGATGTAAAAAGAAAAGCCAGAAGTTCTTTAGAACTTTCAGCGTATGCACAGGTCTGTGTTAGTTTTAAAGAGTAGGCATTATCTGACCTATATCATCTCCATTGTTACCCCTTTGGAATTTTTAAATGTAAATTATTAGTTTATATCATTTTGTATCTGCATTTTTCACAAATTTGTCCTGCCTTATGAAAATTCTGTAAAATATTCTTAAATGAAAAAAACTGATGTTCACTTAGATTGAAAACTTTTCTCAGATGGACTGAAAATGACATTCATCTTGTTTTTATATGAGAAGGTGCCTCAAGGATCCCCTGTTGGATTTGTTTAAAGAGATTTTTATCTTCTGTGATAAACTTTGCCATCTACCAGGAACTATAAAAACAACAACTTGTGACTAAGGAGACTCCGCAGTGTGCTAAGTCCTCACCCACATCAGCTTCATGTGTCAGCATCCATGTTTACATGTGTTGTTTCCTAAGATAGTTCCACAAGTGATATTTTGCAGTTAGCAAGTTTTGTATGTCATTCCCTTCCTAAAGGTGTCCTGAAGAGTTGACATGAGACGGGTTTTACGTTTGCATGTGAATATCACATACTTACTTTGATGGTCTTTGATAAAAACTCATCTGTTTTTGTTTTTCAAGAATTTTGAGACACAAAGTTGTATGTAAAGGAATATATTAATTTGATGTTTTCTATTTAGATTTACTTAAAGAAGTAAATCCACTTTAATGTGTACAAATGATAGCTGTGAAACTGTAGAATATTTCTCTGTCTGGCTTGGGATTCATTAAGAACTCCAAAATTAGCCTGAAGTTCCAGCTGGGCAAAACATTTTTTTAAATATTCAGAGGCCAAAATATGAACAAACAAACAAACAAACAAAAACCCTTAAAATCCTACCTCCTTAAACAACCGTCAAAGAAGAGGCTCCTCAGCACAGGCTTGACTTGGTTCTTTGGTCCCTGATCTTCAGGAGCTCCGGCATTATTTTTGAGGTTTGCTCTTTGATGGCATTGTTCTAGCCTTGGGATTTCTAGTACATTTCAGAGTCTCTTGGTTTGATTTGGTTTCAGTGATGACCACAACCTCCTCCTTGACATCAGAGAGGAAGGAGCCCCTGTGAATTGTGGGTTTTGAGACCTGCAGAGAGCTCCCCGCATTTTACTTAGGCCTGTGGAACTGGAAGCATGCCCTGGCCTGCATCTTCCAGGGAGGAGCACTTGACTCTAACCTGTTCTCTAAGCCAGTCCTCTTGGAAAGCAGAGCCCAGGAAGACAGCTCGAAATNTCAAAGAAGAGGCTCCTCAGCACAGGCTTGACTTGGTTCTTTGGTCCCTGATCTTCAGGAGCTCCGGCATTATTTTTGAGGTTTGCTCTTTGATGGCATTGTTCTAGCCTTGGGATTTCTAGTACATTTCAGAGTCTCTTGGTTTGATTTGGTTTCAGTGATGACCACAACCTCCTCCTTGACATCAGAGAGGAAGGAGCCCCTGTGAATTGTGGGTTTTGAGACCTGCAGAGAGCTCCCCGCATTTTACTTAGGCCTGTGGAACTGGAAGCATGCCCTGGCCTGCATCTTCCAGGGAGGAGCACTTGACTCTAACCTGTTCTCTAAGCCAGTCCTCTTGGAAAGCAGAGCCCAGGAAGACAGCTCGAAATATGTGCTTCTCTGGAGCTCAATTCTATGCAGTTGTGCTGATGTTTCATTAAGTCACTGTGTATTTTTAAGTACTAATACATTGAAATTTTCTTTATGGAAGATGAATAAATTTTTTAAATACTTGAAAATTTTATTTCTTTGTAAACTTCTGCAGATCAGGACAGGCAATAAAAGCAGCTTAAACAAAATACTAAAAAAAAAATTAATTTGAAAAAAAAAACCATACACATCAGGAAGCTATTTTGGCTAATTTTTCTTTTTTTAGCTTTTTTCTTTTCTTCTGCCTTTTGTTTCTATTTTATTACCCTTAGTATTTTTCTCTATTAGAATTTTACTTCCTTTGCAACTCATAGACCACAGGATCATTTGAGCACAAGTAATTTATTTTGTGCAAAAGTATAGTTTCTCTCTTCTTTTGACTCAGTACTGAGGACTTTTATTAGCAGCATGTTCTTATTGCACAGATCTTAAAATGCACGTTGATTTGCTGTTGAGAAGGTGGTGGTGACGTGTTCCTGATGAAAGACTGACATTTTAGGAACATGGCTGGTGTTGGTTTAAATTTCAATGTTCAATCATTTAAATCATTTTCAACCTAAAAAACTTCATCCTGGTATAAGTATCAGGTAAGGAAATTAAGGCTTTTAAACTGAACTTCTTTGCAATATGCATTCAAATTTTACTCTCTGGTACTGTATAGAAACTGAGTGACTCTTGGTGGGTCATGGAGCCAGTATTCTTTATCCTGACTGTTTGGATATTAAAATTCCTTTATGTTTTCTATGACCTGTGAGACCTTCTTGCAGTGATTATTGTGTGTGTGAGTTTTTTCCTGGTGTATTCTGTTGTTAACAATCAGGTGTTTCATAAGAGTTCTTTCACCGTATCCCTGAAGCCATGGTCTGCATGGGTTCCACAGAGGCTCTGTGGGCTTACCTAACTGAAGCCAGAGTCTGATCTTCCTGGTGAGAATGAGACTTGCAGTCCAGGTTTTCCTTCTCGTGTTACCTCTGTGCTCACCTTCCTTTTAGATTCGTGATAGAGTTCCCTTCCATTTTCAGAAGACTAAGTTGCATTCACAGACTCAATAAGAACTATATTTGCTAGTGGGATTGTAGTTCAGGTAGTGAAACAAAATATGTGCATAGAAAAATTTAAAAAGCAGATCTTTTAAACGAGTGATGATTTCTGAGAACTTTTAGTTATTTATTGGTCTGGTGACCTGGCTCAGCAGGTAAAGATGACTGCCACCAAGCCTGATGACCTGAGTGTGATCCTTGGATCCTTGGATCACACTTAGCGGAAATAGAGCACTAACTCTCACCAAGTTGTCCTCTTACCTCCACAGATGTGCACCCCACCCACCCCATGGCCACAAATATCAATAAATATTTAAAGCTGTTGATTCTTTTTGAAATATATATCATATATGTGTGTAGCTGTGCTTGTGGGTGCAGGTGTCTGTGGATGCCAGAAGAGAGGGTGTTAAATTCCTGGAGTTGGCATTACAGGTGGTGAGCTGTCATTGGTACCAGGATATGAAATATGAACAAAAAGTACATGCTCTTAACTACTGAGCCTTCTTTCTAGCCCCTTTTTTTCTGGTGTGTTTGTTTGTTTGTTTTTGCTAATTCTTTTTTTTTTTTTGAGGCAGAGTCTCATATATAGCCCTGGCTTGCTTTGAACTCAGAGATTGACCTACCTCTGCTTCTGAGTGCTGGAATTAAAGACCTGCCTTAGTTACTGTTTTATTTCTGTAAGGAAGCACCATGACCAAGGCAGTTTATAGCAGAACATATTTAATTGGGGACTTGCTTACAGAGGGTTAATTAAGTTCATTATCATCATGGCAGAGACTATGGTAGCAGGCAGGCATGGTGCTGGAGTAATAGCTGAGAGGGCAAGGGAGACAGAAAGGGATAGCGCCTGGCATGGGCTTTTGAACCTAAAAGCCCACCTCCAGAGGCATACCTCTAGCAAGGACACACTTAGTTCTCCCTAAACAGTCCACCAACAGAGCCAGTCAAATATGTAAGCATATGGGGGTCATTCTCATTGAAACTGTCACTGAGAAGTATTCCATTTTATTTATTGACAAACATCCCAAAACATTGAGTTTTCAGTCTTAATGAAATGAAGATGTTGCAACTAAGCAGAGGTGTTTTTTTTCCTCCCTTTACGTTGAGACATTACTCATGTGACTGCATGATTAAGGAGATCTGTAATCCCACCACTTAGGAACTTGAGGCAGGAGAATGACCGTGAGTTTTAGACCTGGCCTCCATGGGTATCTGCACATATGTATGTATAGCCTTAGAAATACACATAATTAAACTATTATTTTTTTTCTTAAGCTTTATTTTTGTTATTTTTAAATCATGTGTTATCGTTTCAAAAAGAAATGTGTGTTAGGGGCTGGAGAGATATCTCTGTGATTAAGAACACTTGCTGCTCTTCTAAGGGACAGTGGTTCAATTCCTAATGTTGGCTTTCAACTATCCATAACTCCAGTTTCACAAACTCCAATGTCCTCTTTTTTTTTTTTCCTCCAAGACAGGTTTCTCTGTGTAATCTGTGTAGCCTTAACTGTTCTGGAACTCAGAGATCGTCCTGCCTCTGTCTGGATTAAAGGCGTGTGCTACTGCCCAATTCAAGATGTCTTTGAAAGTCACCCAAAGTTCGGAATTCCATCAGTGAGGTGTTTTCTCACCTGGTTAATTACAGTATAATGCAAGAATTGAAAGAAGGGACTTGGGCTGTATGAGAGCCAGTTACATTTTAAGTTTTAATTACAATACATGAGAGATCATTAAACAAAAATGCTTCTGCTCTGCAGGCCCCTTGCCCAAGGACAGATAGTTCCTGAAATGCTGGAGGCTACTGTTTATGGGAGATAACAAGCCACATGTTTTCAGTACCCTAAACAAGTTTGTTTGACCTATCTGTACCGGATGTGCTTGATCACATGTGGGCAGGTGGTTCACAGGCAGGAAACACATTAAGATATATGCCTGTCCCTGATTGGATGTAGGCTAGAGGTACGTCTAGATGAACGTGGTGGAAAGTGCAATGAATTACGGGGTTTTCTTCTTAAGCCCTTGCCTTACTTGATTCTGGGCCATTATTTCCCAGGAACATGAGTATGTACCGGGCCAGAGCCCATCCACCTGGCTAGTATTTAATTAGAGCTTGCTTCAAATTTGGCTTTAAACCATGGTAGTGGTTTTATTCTCGAATAGTGGGATTCATGGCTGAAGAGGATGCTCAGTGGTTAGGAGCACTTGCTGCCCTTGAGAGGACCAAGTTTGGTTCTCAGCACCCACAGTGGACAGCTCACAACTGCTTCTAATTAGCTAGAGGACCTGGTGTCCTCTTCTGGCCTCCACAGGCACTTCATTCAGGTGCACATACTAGTGGTTCTCAACTTGGGGGTCAAAGTTCCCTTGGGAATAAGATAACGTCAGATATCCTGAATATCAGATATTACATTACGATTCATAAAAGTAACAAACTTACAGTTGTGAATTAGCAATCATAATGTTATGGTTGGGGATCACTACATGCGGAACTGTATAAAAGGACTGAAGCACTAGGAAGGTTGAGAACCACTGGTATACATATTGTACAGATTTTAGAAATAATAAAAATATTAACTTAGAGTAAGGAGTGCACCTTTCTAAAATCACAGCATAATTAGTCTTTGAGTCAAAGCTTCCTAATACAGATGGTTGAATCATGTGAAGCAGAGTTCAGTTACAGGATAAACCCAAATATGTATTAGGTGGTGTTCTAGACATGAATCTCCCTGACTAGAGTCTTCTAGATTCTATTTTGGATTTGGTAGTGGTTGTTTTCGTTTGAGACTGGGCCTCATGTAGTCTAAGCTAGTCTCAGACTTGCCGTGTAGCTAGTACTTTCTGATCCTCCTGCCTCCACACCCCATTTTCTGGGATTACAGGTATGTGCCACTATGCCCTGTCTTATGCAGTCCTGAGGAGCAAAGACCCCCTGTGGTTGCTAAATAGGGATTGTACTAACTGAGCTGCATCCCAGCCCTTGTAGCATGTGCTTGTTGGGCATTTCTCCAGGGACCCTCTAGGTAGGATCATTGTGCTGCTGTACTTCTATCTGTGTATCTGTGTACAAGTGCTCTTCTTTACCTTCTGTTTGTTGGACCAGGTACTAGCAGGACCATGAAAGGGAGGTACTGCCATAGCTCTGGGGGTTGAACCTAACTGGGGTGGCGAGAGAATGAAGTAAAAATGAACACACAGATGCTCAGAAAAGCTGTTTGTCCAGTGCACTGAACTAATGAAAAAAAACTCAACACTCCAGAAGATCAGGGTGTTTATTACATGCAGCTGAACAGAACAGCAGGGTTTCTGGTATACAAGGGGATCGTGGAGGCATGTTTAGCTAATCATGGTAGGAACAGTCTCTTCAGGGGAGCAGTCTTCAAGCTATAAATTCAGGGGGAATAGCTGTGGTGTACATTTTCTGGACATGCTGGCAACACTCGCACTCAGACCCCTGAGTAGGGCATTGCTCTCCCTCTGAGCCTCACCTGGATTGAAGGGACAGACAGCTTTGCCCTTTTCTCATGGGTCTATGGCTAGGGCCTGTGACATGGTCGTGTCAGCAGGTCACACACTCAAGGTTTCCTGCACTTCTTCCCTGAAGGGACTTCTCCAGCTTTCACAGCTCCTTCCCTTTGGGGTACAGTAATGAATCCTTTAAGGTGGGAGATAGAGAGGTGGCTCAGCAGTTAAGAGCATTTGCTGTTCTTGCAGAGGACTTGGGTTCCGTTCCCAGCACCCACATGGCAGTATACAGCAATCTATTTCCTCTTATTCCAGTAGGTCCAGTGCCTCTGGGCCTTGCAAGCATATGCACTAGTACATGCAGGCAGAACACTTATATAACATTTAAAAATTAATGCCAGGCATGGTGGCTCACGCCTTTAATTCCAGCATTCTGGAGGCAGAGGAGGCAGATCTCTGAGTTTGAGGCCAGCCTGGCCTACAAAGCAAGTTCCCACTGTTACACAGAGAAACTCTCTTGAAAAAACCTATATAAATAAATAATCCTAAAACAGAAGCAGTAGCCACAGTGGCTGAAAGCTAAAGGTCAAGGATAGTAGACTGTGTTTAACCTGCTTGATGCCCGAGTACAGTCCCTAGCAACAGGGTAGGAGGTTAGCCCTGGGTTCTCAAGAGAGTCTCCCTGCTTAGAAAGAAAGAGTTCTCTACTAGTCCTGAGCACCCTTGGCTTCCTTGTCTGCTACACAAAGGGATCCAGCTCGTTTTGCAATTTGCTTCCTAATGTGTCTGAGCCTCTGGGATTGACTTCACGCCACCTCTCTACTCTTCCAGCCCTCACCTTGTTTCAAGTGGTGCACGAGATAACTGAAACTACAGCACACCTCTCAATACCTGTTATAGTTTACCCAACACCATAGAATCCTATCTCCATTGTCTCATAAACCTTTCAGACCACACTGACCTGTTTTTGAGTGAACACTTTATTATCAGGCAGGAGACAAAGATCAAATGCTGGGACTGGGGAGATAGCTCAGCTGTTAAGAGCATTTGCTTCCAAGCACTCAAGTATCAGTTGACAACCATCTATAATTATAATTCCAGGCGATCTGATGCCCTCTCTCTTCCACCGGCACCAGGTATGTATTGGCAGGCAAAACACCCATGTAAATTTTTAAAAGTTGTTTTAGTTTTAAGGGAGTGACGAAAGATTTGTTACAAAAAAAAGGTTGGAACAAAGTAAACACTGGCTAATGACTAGTGGACAGACAATAGTCAAGTAGGTGTACAGAAAGCAACTATTGTAGACAGTGGAGAGGGAAGGAAAAATAGAGCAACATACTTGCAGCCATAGCTGAGCTCCTGATCCTTCGAAGGAACCCATTTACCACAGGAACAGGAATGTGCAGGCAGGCCTATTGGAAGTGAAGAAACAATCCACCAGATAGGGAGACAGTTGGGGTTGCCAGATACCACAGGGGACATGCAATGCAGTGAATGGCTTAACTAAATGTCCTGTATTTTATGGCAGTTGGAAAGAGTTGCAGGCTGGCACAGCCCTGGGTTCCAAGAAATATAAGGGAGATCATAATGTGAGGGTCCAGCTGGCTGGTTCTGAGGACAGAGAGGTGAGCATCAATGGGTTTTTCATGAACCGCGGTACAATGAATGAGAAAGAGAAACAGTACCCAGAAAGTGCTTGCGTGTTTCTACTTGACAGTCTGATATTGAACCTTAGGGCAAAGGAGAAACACAGGTTTGGGAGCTGGAGAGATGGCTCAGTGGCTAAAAGCACTGCCCGCTCTTTCAGAGGTCCTGGGTTCAATTCTCAGCAACTAGACAGTGGCTCACAACCATCTCTTACGGAAACTGAGCTATTGAAAAGCCATGTTTTTGTTATAAAAAAAAAACAATCATCTAGATGATTCGATAATGATTATGAATTTTTTAAGCCAACTGTGGAGAAGGGAAAGAGCTCTTCTTTAACTTCTTCCTCCAGTTTCTGAAACAATATTAGGAAATTTGATCCCAGGAAAGACCACTTACTTCTACGACTGAGAAGAGCAAATTTTGGTTAGAGTAAAGCAGCTTTCCTACAGCTCCACGCCAGTAAGTAACCAGGGTAGAGAATTTTCCTATAGGCAAGCCTCACGTATGGCATTACTATTTGGAGTAACTGAAAATTTTCTGAAGAATTTAGATTTATATTCTGTATGATTCTGAAAAGCGAATGTACATAAAGCCTGTTTCGGCTCATTCCAAGAGGGAAGCGTTCAAGCTAATGGGCAAGTGCCACGGGAGGAAAAGAACCATACAAATGAAACAGCGCGACGCAAACTCGAAATTGCAGCTGGTTCTAATTAGAGCGTCAGTAGCACTGTTTTCAGTACAGAGTTGTTTCGGCTCGAAGTAGTCGGGGCCACACGGGTGTTTTTTGTACCTCTAGGTCAAGCTAAGAAGCACACGAACGTGTGACAGCCAGAGTCTTCTCTGCTGTTTCTACTAGATCATACCCGAAAAGCAGCGCTCTCAGCTGAGAACACTATAAATCCCATCGTGCCTCTCCAGCTGAGGTGGGCGGGTCTTTGATGCACGTGGGTGACTCTGACTAATAACGACTGTCGTTACAGCGAACAGTTTGAACGCGTTTGTAAAAGGCCGCAACAGGCAAAGAGAGAGGCGGCGAGGGCGGTCGCCATCGAGAGGTCCCTAGAGGTGCGAGACAGGTAAGGGAGCCCTGTGTGAGAGGCCAGGCAGCGGCCGGGCAGTGCTGGGGGTGGGAGTCAAGGCGGAGAATGTGTTCTAGAAATTGCGTGTCGGGGTAGTTACACTTCTGTTGGGGGCCGCACTTGTCACCGGAAGTGAGTGTCGTGCGGAGGATGCTGGGATGCAGGTCGCATGGGAAATGCGTTTTCCAGACGGTGGTCCCGGAAGCGGTGCTTAGGCGCGCGCTCGTAAACATGGTGGGATTGAGGCCAGGACTCCCATGATCTGACAGCAACCGACCTGATTCCCCACACTCAGTAAAGGCTTGCGACCTTTGACACTTCGGTCCAGTCCGACAGTCTCATCCCTAATTAGCACCATCACAGATCCCTTCAGTGAATGCGCTATTCCAGCAGTTCCTTCTCACCTGGAGGGCGCTAAACACGTCCCAAACCAGCGTCCCACACAGCGATTTGCAGCTGGGTGGCTTCAGGGAGAAACCCATTTAGTCCTGGGTTCCCCCTGCCAGCACCAAGCGATGTTCATCCTCTTTGTAAAGAGAATCGACCATCCCGAGACCCTTCAGGTTTCCAGCGCAGCTTCTTCACAAGTCGCGTTCCTTGTGTATCCTTTAAAGACAGATAGTCTGCAAGCCGGGCTCGGTTGCGCTGCCTGTCATCCCAGCACTCGGGAGGCAGAGGCAAGAGGATCTCGAGTTCGAGGACAGCTAGGCTAGGTCACAGACCCTACCCCCCCCGTCTCTCCCCTCCCCCAACACTAGCTGGGCGTGGTAGCGCACGCTTTTATCCCAACATTATGCCTGAGACCGGCGGGTTTGTTGAGTTCAATGCTAGCCTGGCCTAGGAAACCCTCTTTCTCAGAAAGAAAAAAGAAGAAAGCTGTAATGAGTCATAGTAGTACATGTTTTAAAATTCAAATAGTAAAAAATGAAATGTAAATCTCCATTTCCTAGGTCTTAGATCACTGCTGAGACAATAGACATCTATACTGTGTCCTTTCTTTTTTTTTAAACAACAACAAAACGTGTGTATGTGTGTGTGTGTTTTTCAGTACGCCAAAGGGGTTGGTTTCCCTGGAATTAGAGTTATAGGAAGTTGTGCGCCCCTTGATGTGGGTGCTGGTGAACCAACTTGGGTCCTCTAGAAGCAGTACATCCTATTAACCACTGAACCATCTCTCCAGCTTCCCCCCATTAAGTTCTTTTTCTTTTTAAAACAAAACATAGCATACACAAAGCACTACCCTTTTTACACTCCACAGCATGTGTTGATACGTGTTCATTGTACAGATATCACTCTTAGTAGCTTTATAGTAGCCCTTTACCTAGTTACACTGTACTTAGTTCTTTACTGAAAGTTCTCTTCCTGTTCCGCAGTTAGGAAATCTCACAGAGGATCTCTGTGATTTGGAGGCCAGCCTTGTCCACATATTGACTTCAAGAACAGCCCAGGTGTACATAGTGAAACCCTATCTCAAAAAGCAGGGTAGGGGCTGGAAGGATGTCACAGTGGTTAAGAGTGCATACTGCTCTTGCAGAGGGTCTGAGTTCAATTCCCAGCACCCATGTCTAGTAGCTCACAACTACCTATAACTGCAGTTCCAGGGGTATCCAGTGCATCTGTCCTCCAGAATGCCTGTACTCATGACATAGCCTGACCCAGGCACACATGGACATGTGATTAAAAGTAAAAATGAAAATATATACATACAAATTATGATATCTTAGAAGTGAAATTGTTAAAGCAAAGTGTTGATTACTACATATTTTTATTTACATCCTTTCCAGTAGAATGGTGAGATATATACACACTAACAATGTAACAATGAATACTTTACATTCTATTAATAAGTACTTTGCTAAAATTTTACTTTCTGGTTTCTTTGTGTGACTTACAGTGCTAGGGATTAAATCCAGGACCTTCAGGATTCTGGGAAGTACACTACTTCTTACCTTGTTTCCAGGCTTGTAACTCCTATAGAGTCCTTTCCATATAAAGTCCTGACTCCTATAGAGGCCTTTCCATATAAAGTTATGACTCCTATAGAGGCCTTTCAATATAGTCCTTAGTCCTAAAGAGTTCTTTCGATATAAAGTCCTGACTCCTATAGAGGCCTTTCGATATAAAGTCCTGACTCCTATAGAGGCCTTTCCATATAAAGTCCTGACTCCTATAGAGTCCTTTCCATATAAAGTCCACTCCTATAGAGTCCTTTCCATATAAAGTCCACTCCTATAGAG